>JASGXE010008591.1:0-36418 GCA_030068105.1 Sinentomon sp. SZTP_YWyxl
AACCAAACTGTATTCGAAATGATCACGGGTCATCATCAATGAGGCCCTGCGAGCAGGAATGTTCGCGGGACAATGCTCTTGAGTCGTTTCGCATGCATGCATATGGTTACGAGCAAAGGGTCGAGTCATGTGGCTTGAGATGCGTCGGAATGTATTGGAGCATTCAGTTATGGAAGTAACAGTTTTGGAAGCAGCAGCAGGAGAAACCGGGGGTCCAGGGTAGATTGGCAAATTATTCGTACAAGTAGAATAATACGATATGCATGCAAGTCAATCACTACACAACGTGGAAACAAGAAACCCAGATAATAAGAACGTACCTAAACGGTTTGGATGTATTCCATCTCTACCAAGGCAATTAGACTTAAGAATAAAATTCGGATCAACGAAAGGAATGTTCGCCGCCTTACATGTTTGGTGAACAGTCTCGTTGAGGTCATAGATTTCGCCAATTTCACAGTCAGCTCGTCGTAAGATGCCTGCAACTATCACGTTCACTCCTGAGAACAGATACTGCGCTTTCATCGCAAATTCCTTCAAGGAGTTCCCTATCTGCTGGTTCGTCTGGTATTGGTGCCAGTTGTTGGTACCAGCAGAGACGATGATTTTCGTAGGCTGGAATCCGACGATGCTCTTGAGCTGATCCAGGCAATACACCAAGTCCTGAGTTGTGGCACCAGGAATGGAGACGGTGGTCACCCCGAATGCACTAGAATATTCGCCAGTGTACTTACAAATCGAGTCAGATAGCACCACACTTTCTGATCTTGAAGAGGCCCTGTGCAGCAAGTACTTTCGTTGCAGGCCGTTTCGAAGTGAAATGATTCCACTGCTCTGCTTGGAAAATGGTGGATTTCGGTGGGCGGAACTTCCGATTACAGGCGCAGGGGGCTGAGAAGAACGATCGGTGTGTGTCAAAGAATGGCTTGGCGGTGGTGTACCAAACTCTTTCACACGCTCGACTCCCGGATCGTTGATTTTGACGGCAGGATTCATCGACTTGAATTTGCCAGGCTGAGATTGGGCCTGTGGGCCTGACTTCAGCGTTGACTGCCTTGGATCTGCAGAATCCTTGCCGTTGTTGGATTTGGTTGCACGATTTGGATTAGCCGAAACACAGGGTTGATTGGGTTGTGGTGTACTCGTAGATGGATGTGGTGCGATGCTGGGCACGGATGAGTTTTCAGATTGGGGACTGAGTGACTCGGAACGAGACTGGTTGGCTGACTGAACTTGGCTGTTTTGCTGTGGGGTTTCTGGATTTTTTTCGAAGAGGTGATTTGGCGAAGGTGATTTTGCTGATGGTTGTGCAGGTGAAACCAGTGAAGGAGAATGAGCAGGATCTGAAAGAACAATGAGATCTCCGACGGAATCAGGAAGTGGATTGGAGGTGGATTGAGGTGACGGCAGGTTCATAGACGACACAGCCTGTTTTAAGGCTACCAGATCAGCATGCAGAGCAGGAAGACTTGTTAGAAGGTTCCCAAGCTTCCTCCGCTTCTCAATGCATCCAGAGCATTCCCAATAGTACACCCTCGCCTTCAAAGGAATTTTGAGGCACTTTCTATGGAACCAGTCTTCGCAAACGAAGCACATAATCATGTCACTTCCTGGTTTACTGTTGTCGTCACGATCAAAAAGACACCCGTGTTCGACGCACCATTTGGCTGATGCCATCGTTTGACCGAACTGGAAGGGCTTCTATCGCTGCAAATCAAATCGCAGTAAAGCCGAAGAACACCGAATTATCAGACGAATCTCACGTCCTCGAACGCCCAGAGCGAACTGACAACGAACAATGATTGGTGATGTGGCACCAAATGTTCTGATAATGAGACAAAGTGTGCACTTGAAGCACATGCCGAAGCGATTCTGTTTCTCGTTTTGGTTGGCTCTGCTTTCTTTCGTAGTACCTATTCCGGTTGAGTATTTTTCAGTAATTCTTTTTACATTTTCATTCGGTGTGTGATTCCCGTTATCAGTGGCATGTTAAAAAAGTGCCAAAAACAAACTGGAATGTGAAGTAGAAATTTTGCAAAATTAATATTTAAGTAAAGGTAACTTTTAGTTGGTGCTTATCGACGATCTGTCGGACAGAATTTAACTTGTCAGGTGACGTTTGGTGCATGAAGAAGTCGTGTACCAATTTGAAACAGCCAGTTGAACTCAACTAGTTGAACTCAACTGCCATGCACCAAACCGTTTTGCCATTCACTTTAATGGAAAAAAATTAATCCGCAACCTAGGATCAACTTTAATCCGGAGTTGAAGTCTCCGACCGAGGTAAGCGAATCAATCAATAAAGGACCATGGTCCTTGCCCCCTGGTCACTCTTCAGTGTCTTTGGGTCTTGCTTATACTGTTTTTTCGTGCCAACTGAAAGTCCACACAAAATCATTTTGAGGAAAATTTCACATCATTTGAGGTTACACCTGAGTCCCACAATCGCAATTCATGAGCACAATTAATTGATTAATGAGTCTCAATCACAGTTATGGCGCATGCATTGGTGAATCAATGGGCAGTTGCAATTCATGGGCACAATTAATGAGTCTCAAAATCACAATTTATGAGCACAATAAAAAATGAGTCTCACAATCACAATTAATGAGCACATGAGTCTCACAATCACAATTTATGAGCAGCATAAACGCCCTTCTCTGCGGCTCAAGTTTCAGTGCACACTCTCAGCAGAATATCAAAGCTAGTGGCAGTTTTCAGGTGCATGCAAACATCGTTGAAAGATTTTAATCTCATCCGCCTTCCATGTTTATTGGAAAATTATTGACTTGTGAAGCGGTGCTAATGATATCTCATTTGTATTTTCTATCGGGTAGAAACAACGTGTCTGTGCTCATTTTTATTTGGCTTGTTTGTCTATGATTAAATAAAGTATGTACACAATCTGTTTTCTAATTTGCAGATTATTTGAAGGAATCCGTTGCGTTATTCCAACACGTTGCAATGAAGCTGCATGAAGAAATCATTCCAAATATTGATCTGACGAAGTAAGTTGGTCAAATTTGCTGCAGATTTTTTGGTGAAATTTTCATGCGAAGTGGGGGCCTGGTTACAGTCTGGATTTTTTGGCCGAGGATCAGTGTTTTAAGCATGACAAATAAAGTATCCGCAACAAGCAAAATTTGGCTCTTACATTGAGTGGGCAACATGCTTTCAAGATCAGTGCTGGGACTGGGACACAGCAAGCAGAGTCTTCCTTATGTTATTGTCTTCCTTTTCGTATGAGTATCAAATAATGTTTGTGGATTGTGTTCCCAGCACGTGTGTCAAGACGGCCGACCTAAGTTTTCGCCATCAAAATTGACGTATTACATTAATTTTGTACCGTTAAGTACCGCCGAGGAAAAATTTTGTACCAAAAGCCAACTTCATGTCAAGTTGGGCCCCTAAGTGGTCTGGTGTCCTCGTCGCGAGGGCCTGGGCAATGTCACAGTATGCTGGTTGATAGGGATGTGCGGCACCAAGAATTTTGGTCGGCACCGGCACCACGCCGGCACTGGGAAAGTGCCTTTCATTCGGCACCAAAATTCGGCACTTTCTGAACTCATATGGCAACATTCAGCAACAAATGGAGCAACATTCATGTTTTTTGCCACTTTTCATTTGAACTTAGAATTAAACCTATAGATGGCGCCACATGCTAGTGAGGAAAGTGAATTGCATTGGTATTTTGTGAAACGATTGGCAATTCTTTTTTTTTTTTTGTTCTCTTGTGTTTGCACTTGACCTCACCCCACCCATTGTGTACTAGGGCTGGTACGAAGTAGTCCTACGCGTTTGACCTTTTAAGAAACTTTTGATTGCAAATGTCAGTGGGAAGGAAACGAACGAAGTGCATGGCGTTTCGAACAAGGTTTTCAATTTTCACGGTCTCTGCAACGCGTTTGCGCAGGCGGATGATCGCATCCATGCAGGTCAGCCGGGATGACTGCCCTCATCAGGAACAAGACCTCGGAATCAGCGCGCGGGTGCACGTTGTGTGATTTCTGTCACCTCAACGTTTGCCTCTGCGCTGCGGTTGGTTTCTTGATGTGCGCTATCTTCTGGTTTTTTGCATTGCAATGTCTTGCGCCTCTTTACCAAAGGAGGCTAAGGCATTGAAATGCAATGCTTTTGGCTGTGGGCGGTGCCGAGTGCCGAAAAGGGTGCCGCGCCACCAAACACTTAGCAAGCGCTAAGGATTCGGCACCGGCACTCGGCACCCCTTAGTGCCGACAAAGTGGTGCCGCACATCCCTGCTGGTTGACACTCCCTGGAGACCCTGCAGGATTGTTGCAGGTGCGCAGAGATGGTCAGTCATAGGAGCTGTGATAGCTAACAATACCACAACATCGGCAGCGACAGCAATTGATCTTGTGACTCACTTGCTGTTTGTCTGCTGCTTTTTCCATTATCCTGTTTTTCCCTTGTCTCCTTTCGCGTTGTACTCATATTGTAAATGCTTGAGCTAGTGTATTGTGCCGCTGTATGCTATGCATTTCAGTTTTGTTACATTGTGCATGATGCATCACTGCACATTGCATTGCCGTTATATTAAGTCTCGGCTCACTCCTGTTTGCAATCTTGTTTCTGTTTTTCTTGACCTTCCACGTTATGTTATCTCTTACGACACTGAACCTTGTCCCCTTTGTTTCTCTTTATGCCTTGGCTTATATGTCATACGGTCTATTCTGTATGCACTTTGCTTCCTTTGTTCCCTGATGCGTTTGTAACTGTATCACACTGTCTTATCATATCGGCACTGTACATTGCCAGTTATGATTCTGCTTCGTTCAGTTACACCATCCCCTATGCACGCAGCCTTCCTCTCTGCACTACTCTGTCTTCAGCGCTGGTCCCATGATCTCCCAGTTTTTCCAGTCATCACTGGACCATTACCAATGGAAGGCCAAACTGAGAGGGTAGAGTGCAAACTTGCTAATTGTTTGGTAGAAGAGATGGATTAGATTAGGTGAGTTACCCATTATATTAGGAGATTAATACTCAGGGGATAACCTTGCTAAATACCTGAATTTCCAGTTAACTATGGATTACACACCGCTGATTTCGGAATTAGATCTCATTTAATGGCTGCTATTTCATAGGAAAAAAATGACCAATTTTATGGCAGTGGACCATCACTTGAGGCTATGCACCCCAACGATCTCCGTTCTGTCTATCTTCCACCGGTGTGACGGCATCAAAGTTAACTGAGTGGGCACGGGTGGATGGCCAGGATAGGTGGAAGAGAGTCCATCCTTCCGTTCCCCCGCAGTTTGTGAGGGTGCACTCTTGAACGCCGGCGGCCATAGGGGCTCACCGCGTAGGAAATCAAAATCATGGAGAAATACTACTCTGCAAAGATAAGTGGTGGGCAAGGGGCTGGTTATCCTCACCTAAATAATACTACGTTAGCATATGATCGCTGGAATAACAGAGGTAGATTAAAAGGCTTTGGAAAGATTTCTTCTCAATGGGATGTATGGCTGGCCGCCCATTAAATATGATTACCTTTGGGAACGGGAAACTCGGGCACGCGGCAGGGAGGGGAGAGGGCCAAGGGGGGCGGCTGCGGAAGGCGCCTTGCGTCCTTGGTTGCAATTGGAGTCATTTCTGAACGACCGCGGGGGGAAGAGCGGGACACGTTTAGATTGGCGGAGAAGAAGCCTCGCTGACTGAGGCACAAAAGAGGGGAAAGAAAACAACAAAGCATGGAGTCGGAGAGAGGATCCACTGGGAGATGAGAGAGGATCCACTGGGAGATGAGAGAGGATCCACTGGGAGAGAGAGGTGGGACAGGGATCATGATGGAGGAGGGACTAACGGGGGAACGGGGACATCGGACGAACACACCGTTGACATCATTCACAAACACATGGCTACCAATGGAATTAAGGGCAAAAGGCGTGAGGTCTTATCGCCGACAAAGATCCAACGACGACCATCTTGACCACCCGCGTAGGCAGTGTGAGAACGCAGTTAACATGTGTAGGAAACCCAGCAGGCCGATACACACTTGGAGGGCAGCAATTAGTTACGCCATGGGACACTATCCTTTCCCGGAGACGGCATGGCGTCATCAGGCCTCCAAAAAGCAGGAAATTGACAGGATGTCGGCGCTCATCTTACAAAGAGATAGCACTGACGACGAGTATATGGAAGCCGGGTCTGCCAGTCATCAGCCATGCTTGGACGATGCTTGGACGAGTGGCCTTCACACCTACATAGCTTGCAGGCACCGTACCGCGGGGAAGACACTGGAGGTCAGCTAGATATTGAAAATTCGCATTCTCAGCGAAACAGAGTTGGTACAAAACTCCTTTTCAGCGGTACTTTGCGGTACAAAATTGGCAAAAATTCCCATCCAGTGAGATTTCCGTACCGATGACGGTTTCTGTGTACTGGAACTCCAGATCCTGGATTCGCGTAATGATAACGTCAAACCGTCAACTGGTACCTCAACGCGATACAGTGTGGGCAGGGCGGTTTGTGCAATGCGGCCTTCCCCCATGGGGAAAGAGGTGATGAGGAGCCATTAAATGTTTCACCTCTCGTTGAAAATGTTCATGGGGCGCTTTCTTACCACCGACTGACAACTCAGTGTACGGACGACTTCTGAGTTATGACTACGTATGTGGTAGATCACACCACATGTGAATGCTAGACCTATTGAAAATGCGAATTCATTCTCTGCAAAACGGAGTTGGTGCAAAATTCTTTTTAGCGGTACTACACTGAACAAAATCAGACAAAATTCCTGTTTTGTCAATTTCACTGACGAAAACTGTCGGCCAACTTGACACACGTGTTAGTTCACAGGCCAGATGCTATTTGTTCTTGTTTATTCGTTCTTGCTAATGAAATTCTAACGGCAGAGAGAATGGATCCAGTGGAAAACGACTTTGGTGGAAAGTTCGATGCAAAAAGCTCGATTTTCATTTGAGGTTGCATTTTAGACTGGATCTGTCAATGAAAGTCAAGAAAACCTTGCATATTCAGGCTAAATGAACACCGAATTAGTTTTCCACTGGACCCTTCTCTCCACTGTAAATCTTTTAAAATGCGAATGAGGGAGATTTGACAACGCTTTGCTTGTCCATTCTTGATTTGAATGACGAGCGATACATTGTTGCTTTTCCACTTTCAGCATGCTGCAAGTGCGAGATATCAATGATCGACTAACCAAGTTTGAACAAGCATTTATTAATCCGAGACGCCTTCCATCAGATGATCCTTCTTATTCTTTCAAGTAAGTCTCAGAAGATTACTTCACCCCTTTGCAAGTTAAGGGGAGAAACAAGACATAAAAATGGAAATTTTAGGCCTACTTTTTAATTTTTACACTTTGGGAAGAGAATACCATTTTATTGACTGGACTCTGCTCCTTATTTCTTTACTCTTCATTTTTTTTTATAACTTTTAGTGTTGTTTGTAATGTTGCGAATGGTATGAGAGTCCATTGCCTTAACCTCGTTACCGTAAAAGTTTGGCAAATGGATTTGGCATCGCTCCATTTTTAAACTGGGTGCTTGTCTCAGATAATATTATTTTAATTTTGTTTGGCCTACTTATTTAGTGATGTTGGAGACTCTCCCCCACATTTTTTGTCTCTACATTATTTTCCGAAATTTAGCTAGATCTCGAGTAATTTTGAACTATACCGAACATTCGGTTTCATGCGCCTTTTCTAACCAGGCGAAAACACAAAAAATTAGATGGTCATCATCAATCCAATGATATCTCAGAATCAGTTTTCCACTGGGATGATCCATTTTCAGGAGAACTTTTCTCAGCCATTTTCATCTTCATCGAGGTGAAAATTTGTTCACTCGATCAAACTTTTGTGTAGAAACGGACTATCAGAACAGATTTTTGATATTACGAGTATAATGATAATAATTTGGCTTAATTTGCAAGGAGGGAACTCTGGCACAAATTAACAGATTGTGGTAACAACACAATAAACATGACATGAAATGTTTTACGAGATTACTGAAACAATGAAGAGATATTAAGGCAGAGGAAGCTTGCTAGAGAACAACTGCACAAGGTTCCGCTTAAAAGTCACAACACTAATATCACGACCTTCAGTGAGGAGAGACAGAGAGAATTCCACTCATAGGTTGACCTGACAGCAAAGGAATACAAGCCAACATCCTTCGCAGGTTTACCCGCCGTGAGTTTAAATTCGTGATCATGCTACCCAAATAAGTTGGTGGATACAAGATTTCCTTGAAGTTTGACCATCCCCCTACATTGTTAAGGGCTAAGAAAATACCAGCAAGCCTTGCAACTTTCCTACGATCGCCAAAGGACACCAGCCCATGCCTGAAACACTGTCACGAGGAGCAAATCTACCAGTCACAAACCGCACTGCCTTCCTCTGAATTCCCTCCGAACGCTCTACATGGGATGTGATTTTCTCATCCACATATTCAATCCAAGTTCATTCGATGATGCAAAACATCATAGACGTTTCAGAGAGCCTCCCACCAGCTGATTTGAGGGAGCGGACCGATAAGAGTACAGGTGCACCACACAAGCCAATTTGGGACCATATCTTCTTGCTGAATACTTCTGCGCTCAGTCAGGATGGATGTTGATTTCCCAACCAGGCCAAAATCAGCAACTTTTGACTTCACTTGCTTGACTTCTTCACTTCACATGGAGACATAATGTCCACCCTTGAATGAATGGGCAATGCTGTCTCATTATTCTTGTGGAGGAGGCCAACTGCATGTTTATGTATTATAAATTTGACAACCCGCACTTAAAGGGGAAATGCTCAAAATAGAGTGTCCTACACTCCAACTCAGTCGAGAGAGCTCGAAGTGACTTTACACACAATTTATAGTTCCCATGTGTATTTCAAATTCAGGCAACTAATGTTCAGGTCAATCGGCCAGCCCAAGGCAACACAATGAGATTCGTATAGGGTCTGGGCCACTGCCCATAAAAGTGCTGGGTTTCTGATGAACCCATATTTTACCATCAAGGTCCACTGGCCAAGGACCAACCATGTCGAAACAAAGCAAAACAGCACACTAATATTTGAGGAGTCAGGTCGGACACCGAGGTTGTCATTTTTCAACACATCCTGGCATTTCGGGAAAGTGCCTGAAGATAACTGAGTCACCAACAGGCAACAACCAAATTTTAGCGAGCAGAACTTGCCAAGAAATCATCTGTCCAAAGAAATGATATGAAGCCTACACAAAAGACATCATTTAAATCCACGAAATGCGAAGTTGTCACAAAGGACCTCACATGTTGAAATTCTTATTCATTTCTTTTTATTATTTTGAAAATGTCATGCGTGATTGACGGACCCGCATGAACTTCCCAGCAACTGAGAAAAGAAATGAAGGAACTCCAAGATGACAGGAAGTGTAAAGAATTCTGCTCTGAGTAATCATCAAACTGATGCCCAGTAAACTGCCAGTCTAACCATGAAATTCTTGGATGACCACCTTGCGTTCATTCCTCGTACATCCTCCTAACATCGAATAACCATAATGTTGAAACACAAAATGAAACAATACGTGATGTCTCTGTGTGCAGTGGAGCAATTTAGCTCAGGGGCTTGAGCCCCCAAACCCCGTCGATACACGCGCTTGCTCATCATCATCATGTCAGCATTGGAATGTCGTCTATTCAAAAACCTGATGAATCTAGTTTTAGCTGACCATACATGATGCAATACACATACGCAATACACACGCTGTTTCCCTGCACTGAATTGTCGCAGAATCCTGGTCATCATTGCCTGGGGTAGCCTTGGAGGTTGCGTTTGCATTCTGATGCAATTTCGATAAACCAATAATTGGCAAATATTTCTTCCCTGTTCAACAATGTCTAACTGAGCTCTGACTCTCCCTTTACCTGCTTGGCTGTGAATGATTGGCCTATATACGAAACTGGCATGAAAAGGTAGAGATTTTCCAGAACTTGCGAGGAGAATCGCACGTTTTACCCATAATCAATGCACAGGCACCACGAACGGGAAACATAGTTGAAAATAAGTTAACAAACTGGCCGCTAACCGTTCGTAAACAACTTGTACATGTTTCGCCCCCCACATAGCAACCACACTCCCCCTCCCATCCCCGTCACCATTTCCGCACCAGAATACCGACTACAGCCCCCTACCCCACGCCTCCCTCCTTCAGAAAACGCAAGCCCGCATCAACGACCATTCCAGCTCATCATCACCCAGCCTCATCCGGTCTCAGAGCAGCAGTAAAGGAGATGTTTGAATTTTTGTTTGACAAAGCCCCTCATTGGCGGGGGCGAAACGTCGTCATTTACAAGTTGTTTACGTACGGCTAGCAGCCGGTTTGTTAACTTATTGTTGACTAAGTTCTACACACAGTACCAAATGCTTCTCGATATTATTTTGGTTCAAGACAAGAATTAGTCCGAATGAAGGACCCACAATTCATGATGTCAATGCAATCAAGGTCACCGATGTGCTTCAGTATCATTCAATGGCCCTTTTCCTCGTTCATGAAAATCTTTACTCTTTCACGCATTGCATCACACACAAGCATGCAGGTAAAGTGGGTTCAGAGCTCAGTTATCATGACAGAGCACCCACAGCAGGCTGGTTGGGCCTCATAACGGATGAAAAAAGGTGTCACTTGCAATTACAAGATGTCCCAAATCTGTTTCTTTGCAAACTAGCTTCGGTTTCGTGACCAGCTGTAAACAACATTTAGTTGCCACAGCATGGAAGCAGGTCTGGCCAATATCCTCATTTTAGTGGCAAATTTCAACTCGCTAAGTGCAGGCTTGTTTTCACCCGTAAATTTAAGTGCCAACATTTCGTGATTCGTGTTCTGGATTAACTTTCAGATCACCCAGCAATTGAAGCACATGCACCACGAACAGGTTGAATTAAATTTACCATGTCAAATTAGATACGCTTTGTCCGGTGGTAGAGTTTATCTTGGAACACAACAATTTCGCACCCTCACGGGTAGCTTCGTCAGATTATCAAAGAGATCGATGGGAGAGGTGAGATGAGGAATGAACGAATTGATGAACTGAAGAATGTGGTAGAGTTTAAACTGGTTGAAAAAGTTTAAAAACAAAGGAGATATGGCACTGGAGAGTGTTGAAGCAGTGTTTTCCTGAGCGCAATAGCAGACATTCTGGCGATTCACCTCACCTTTCATGTAAAAACTGACCTCGCCATTGAAACATTATTAGAAAAGGCCTGGGCCTGGGCCCAACTTTGTTAAAGGTAAAAATGCGAAATTTTTGGAACCGGTTGGGAAGGAGGGATTGGGAGGAGGGTTAAGATGGGAGGAATAACAAATTTGTGAACCTTTGAAAAAATTTGTGGGGAAGAAGTTTAAAACGGGAAAAATTTAAAAAAAAGGAGATATCCTGGAGATTTGGAAGGAGGTTTTTTGGGCCAAAGGACTTCCGGGTGAATTACCTATTTAATGTAAAAAACGGAGGGGAATTGGAAACAATTATGGCTGGGGGGCCTCACGCTAGAAACCCTTTGGCGCACCCATTTCTTCCACCCGGTTGAAACTTTTCCTTGAAGGTTTGGGCCTGTTCAATTTGTATAAACTTGGCCATTTTTGGCCACCTTGGATTGTGGGGAGGGAATAAATGCCAAATTGGAATTGGAATGGGGTTTCCTGGGTTGAAAAGTTTAAAACAAAGGAGTTTATCCACCTGGGGGTGGTTGGAAGGTGTTTTCCTGGGTACGCTTTCTGTTTCCCTAATTTCGAAAAACCCGGACCTTCGATTGCAAAGAAGGGGCCTGGCCTTTGTGAAATGGCCTTTTCCCGGTTGAGAGTTCCTCCGATGTTCGGCAGGAAACCAAAACCTCCCGGGGGACAACAAATTACTTCCATTATGGGCTTTTCGGGTGGGCTGCCAAAAAGGTCCTTCTTTTCAACCCTTGTTAAACCACCTGGGGTCCTAGGTTGGCAATGGTTTACCCTTTTTGCAATTTCCCCAAAACCCGGACAGGGTGGCCCAAAAAAGGGTCCCTTTGGAGGTTTGTTCCGAGTTTTGGCCGTGGGGAAAATGGGTTTTCCAATTCTTTTTTCAAAAGGGCTCTTAAAAAAGGTCTTTCCAACCCTTTGGAAAATGGTCAAATTTGTTTGGCAATGGTTTTTTTTAGCATTCTTTAAAACTTCAACCCGGGAACCCAATTGCCAGGTTTGCCCAGGTTTTCGGGAAAAGTGTTTCGCCTTTTTTAACCGGTTTTAAAAGGTTCTCCCAACCCAAAAATTTTGGAATTGGTACCAATTTGTTGCTTTTTGGTTGGTCCAATTTAAAAATCTTGACCGCTTTTTGCCCCTTCGGAAACGGCGGCCTTTGAACAAAATTTGTCATCCCAGAACCAATTTTAAGGGAACCAACCTTCCTGTTGGTTCGGCCGAATTTAGCCGTTTGAACCCTCGGAGCGGCAAATGGAACTTGTTCAAGTTTAAGGCCAATTCCCATAAACTTTCCAATTGCGGTTTGAACCCTCCAGATTGTTTCGGGACTTGTTCTTGGCAAAAACTTAAATTTTTTGGGCCCCCAAAATTTGGAAGGAGCATTAAATCAGAACTTTCCACTCAACAACTGCTGGGTCGGCGACGAAATGAATTGATTCCTTATGGGCGACATAAAAGGGATCAGTTTTTGCAGCACCTCTTATGTTCGCACGGACTCTTCCGGATTCGCGGCAAAAAATCATTCGCTTAAAATCGGAAATTATTCAACCGGTAAATCTCCAAGTGATGATGGAAAACTTCAGATAATGTGTGCAACAGTGAGAGATGCTGAAGGCTGCCATTTCGAATATCTTGTCAACAGAAGCTGGGAAGCCACATGATTCTTGAAAAAGCGAACCTCGAATATCCGGAAATGACCACAGAATCGCTTGGTTTTAAAGTTGTTTTGTTTGAATAACAATTGACACCACTTTTAGCTCCAAACTTTCAGTTACCTTTTTTTGGGCCACCTGTACCTACGAAAGTCATTTGACTCTATGTTATGCAATTTTTATGCATTCTGCACAACCAATATGTGAAGTTTTTCTCATAGACATATTTTAGATTAGAAAAAGACCAATGCCACATGCAATCTCAGCAATCATAGATATATTCCTGGAAGCAAGTGGCCAGGAAAAAATGAGAATTCAAACTTGAAAAATGAAAGATGGACAACAAATAAACAGACAAGTGTGAGGTGCATGCAGGCATCGCCTGATATTTTGTTCCCACTTAAAATATGTGCGTACAAAATTCTGGAAAGTGCTTCCTTAAACCTGATATTACGAGTATTTGTCTTCTCATAATGAATTGGACAAAAACCACCTAAATTCAAGCATGGGTAAAGTGCTTCAGCATTCGCGAGGCTTGCACTAATGGGAGACCACAAATGTGCTGCAGGCAACGTTACATTCAATTTCATAACAGCATACACAAGTAATCATACATGACTGTCATGTCTATTGCAATGGACCCTACCGATTTCTTTCATGCCTTTAACATGACAATGATGATGTTTCATTTTCAGCCATGTCATATTTGCACCAAATGGAAATGATGAGTATTTGGGTGAAGCTCTTGGCGGATTGATGAATTTACTATACAGGATCGATCAGCTTCCGGAACCACAGAGAACCAAACAGTGGGAGATGGTGAAGGCTCACGTAGCAGAGATCGCATTCAGAATAAGAAGTGCAGCTTCAGTTCTTGACGGTGGCCTCCATCGTTTGTAAAAGGAGTGCAACGGCAGCTAGTCATGCATATTATGTTCTCTGTGATCTGATTTCTCTAATTGTGTGAAGTTAAATCACTGCGATGACAGTTATCCTTGCGAAGAATGCCAGATTTTTGGCTGGTGACACGAGCATCTCTGTTATTTCTCACATGCGGTCCACAATGTATTTTGAATTGAAACTTCAGTGACGCTTTTTGAAGTCAGTAACTTAAACAATTCACTTAGCTTTCTTCCTATTGTGCAAAAGATGTTACAAGAATTATGCAACTATTGTACGTTTTATCAAATCACAAATGGATATTTTGTCACAAATTGCGGTAGAAATGACATTTTTATTTTCTCGCTTTTATTTTTTGTTTGTTTTGGGATGAAAAAAGACAAGTGATGTCCAGCTGGGCAGCTGATGGTTGCTGCCTGCCTGTTCTTCAAGGTTCCCAAGAAAGATTGTTGTCAAAATTCCGGAGCCAGCAGATAAAGATTTCCCCAGAGACAGAAATGAATTTTTTGAAATTTCAGTGTCAATTTTCAAGGTCCCAGGAACAGTGGTATAATGGAGGCCACACAGCCCCACGTGCCGTATGGTCTGCAAAAATTATCAGCAGCACCGTCTGGCTGTCACAGTGGGCCAGGCAATTTTATGTGAATTGGGCACATGGGTAGAGTATGTTTTAGGCCATTTTTTACCATTACACCACTGCCCAGGAAACCAGAAGTGTTCCTCTGGTGAGTTGGCCGTAAATGATTCATTCCGTCCTGGGTCCAAACTGCGGTGTCTTAGGTAGGCTTTTGGGCAGAATAAAAAATTAAATGCATGTTTTCTCCAGCCATTTTAACATTTCTTTCCATACTGTATATCTTCCTGGTTTTGCCCATTCATATTTTGCACAATGAAAGAGGACGGATAGTGGCATCTCATCAAATGCTCGCCCAAATGTTGCACGTGGTCTTTTAACTTAATCACTTGCACAAAAATGGTTCACCGTAAGATGATCTCGATTGTGTTGGTGAATTACAGTCCACACTTCTATCGGGGCTTCAACATTGATCACCAGACATCAGCAGCTCCAGCTATGTCATGGGAATGTGTAGCAAACAATTTTTCTGAAGGCATCAGTCATGCGGTGTATCTCTTTCTTGCACTGGCATTATGAATCCACTACCAGTGACAGATTTGTGGAAAGTTTACTGGGGGTAGGAGGTTATGGTCAATTTTTGGAGCAAAATACTTTTTGTGTGCCAAATCGCTTATTTTTGTGTGAAATGCTTTTCTATTGGGGGGAATCGCTCCCTGTCCACCACTGGTATGAATGATCTAGCGAGTTTTTTCCAGGTGTGTGTCAGCCGTCCACCTTTATCTGGGGCGTTCCATCTTACGATAAATCACATTTACATTTTCATGATACTTCACATTGCTTTCTTCGAATTGCATTCAAATTGTGTCTGGAGTCACAAACCGTTTCACAAACACTGCAAATCGTTACCTGGTTTAAGGCCATTATATGATCGATGTCAAGAGTTACTGACGACGTTTCGACCCCTGGGCCGGGGTCTTTTTCAAGTCCGATGATCAACGTTTCGACCCCTGGGCCGGGGTCTTTTTCAAGTCCGATGATCAACGTTTCGACCCCTGGGCCGGGGTCTTTTTCAAGTCCGATGATCAACGTTTCGACCCCTGGGCTGGGGTCTTTTTCAAGTCCGATGATCAACGTTTCGACCCATGGGCTGGGGTCTTTTTCAAGTCCGATGATCGACGTTTCGACCCCTGGGCTGGGGTCTTTTTCAAGTCCGATGATCGACGTTTCGACCCCTGGGCGATGATGCGATATGATCGCTGTTTCTGGTGTTGTGCGACTCAATGTCGCACTGACTGGACTAGGACAGAAACTGCAAAAAGAGTGAATGAACTCACATTTTGAACAAGGCCTGGAATTGGAAAATGGCCAAAATCAGAGAAATCGACTGCAATCGTAAGATTAGCACTGCCGCTGGTGTCGCACAACACCAGCGGCAGCGATCATATCGCATCATTGGACTTGAAAAAGACCCCAGGACAGGGTTCGAAACGTCGTCAGTAAATCTTAACATCGATCCTGCAATGGCCTTACACCAGGTAACTATTTACAGTGCAAATTGCATTCATTGCTAATTTCTTGATGCGTTGGAGTAGGATTGGGGTTCGGCAAATCCAACCATCATCATTTCCATCTCGTTGTGAACCATTTCATGTCACAGTGACACTTCTTAGGTGCTGCAGCCCTTCATCTCATAAGGCAGACCAAAGTTAGGAAGGACAACAATTAATGCTCTGCACTGGTGCAGGTCATCCAGGGCAATGAATGGAAAATTCTATAAGTCCTGAGTGGGGGAAAATCAAATTCTGAAGCAAAAAAAGCAGAAAAAAAACAGTGGAAAAAAAACACAGAATTTTTAAATTGCAGTGTAACTCTGCCCTGTTGGCTAGAAGTCACTTGCTAAACGGAGGCAGATCTCTAGGCTTGTATGTAATTAGGTCTTTTTCTTGCCTCAACAATGTTGGTGGTTGGTCTCAATTGAAAGAGAGTCTACTTCCCCCTGTTACCTGAGCAGACATGATCATGATTTCAAATTGCGCCCCAAACTGGTTTTTAGAGATGTTGGGAAATATTCTTTTTCTGTTGGTTAACGAATGGAATTCCCTTAGTGCAGATGTTTTCGATGGTGAAAATGATATTGGTATAAAAACGTTTTGGACAAATCTTATGCAAGTGGTAACTCCTACTTAAATGTTGGTTTAGTTAAATTGTTGTTCCTACTCATTGTTTTTCTTTTTCACTTTTGTTCTGACAAAGCTGCAGCTATTTTGAATATCTGTCAATTTGCGCCGGTTTCAGCCAGGCAAATTAACAATTATAAATAGCAAAAAATCTTATTTCGTTTGCGAAAAAAGGCTCATGTTATTGGATACTTCACTGTGTGCGTTTCCTGATCAGAGCATCGCCATTCGATGCCCACACATGTCAGGCGGACTTCCGCCAGTGCATGCATTTCTATTGTGAAGGTGGACCGAGACAAACTTTCGTTGCAGTGCGGTGGCTGAAACCGTTGATTTAAGGGGGGGTACCTTTGACAAAGTTGTTTTTTGCAAAAAAAGTTGATTTTGCTTTTTGTACCTATCTGAAATCTCTTCTTTCAGAATTTTCAAACCATTTGACTCTATCTCAAGTAGTTTTTGAACAGCATCACATTTTCCGAGGTCACTTTTACAAGTCATATATACCTAGCGCTGAATGCATTTTTGCAATATTTTTACCCAATTACTTGCCAAACTTGGCAAAAAATGAATTTTCTGAGATTGCCAGCCGATTCTACACAATTTTTTACATAGGTATGCCAATTTTCAACTTTACCCTACTCGCCGCAACGAAGTTATGACCACCGAAAAACCATTACGAAATGCGAATCTTACTTTATTTTATGCAAAACTTCTATCGCGTTTTCTCGCTTTTGCATTTTCTTGCAATCGAAAAACTTTTTGAAGTGAGATCTCAGGAACTGCGTCATGCTAGAAAGGTGAAAATTGGTTTACTTATGTATAAAAGTCTGAAAATCCGGCTGATGAAGCCGGAATTTTGATTTTCTTACTAGAAAAATTTTATGACCATGTTTATACGAAAAATGACTCGCAAAATGACAAAATTTACCGCGCATTGACTTAAATTGCAGATTATGACTAAACCAGGGCCTAAATTGAAATTCCGGCTTCATCAGCCGGATTTTGACACTTTTTACACATGTACACCAATTTTTACCTTTCCAGCATGCACAGTTTCTGAGATCTCACTTCAAAAAGTTTTGCCTATATCCGCAACTAATTTTCCTGCTGCCAGAAAACTACGAGAGATACAAGGCTGAAATTTTGCACTGAACATACTCTTATTATGCTTAACAACCCCCCAAAATTTCAGCAAAATCGGATAAGAAACAAAAAAGTTCGTCCGCGAAGGTACCCCCCCCCCCCTTAAAAGACCGGTAAACGGCCTTTAGTTTCCTTATAAATTTAAAAATATCTGGAAACCTCATGATATTGGGTTGGAAAATATATCTTGGAAGCCTATTGATTGTTCTTATGTCGCAGTTTTTCTTCCTGCAATCGTGACAGTTGACTATTGATTTTAGCTTTTGAGTACCTTTGCATGGATTAATTTTCCGAAATAATTTTTGATGTATCCCGAGATGAATTAACATTTTCTTCTTAAATAAAAAAGTTTTGATTTGGTATTGCTCTGATTTCTCTATTCTTTATTACTGGATCCAGGCTTTGTCACAACCTCTAAGTGTTCCTGCAAGTCTCGGCTAAAGGTAACCCGTAACACAAAAAAACTTTCTTTGCCGATTGCCGACCGAAATGAATGAATTTTTGTAGGCAATTAGGTGTCAGAAAAACACTTCTTTAAGCCAAACCCCACCTCTCTAGCTCTCTCCTGTGCTGAGATAATGCGCATTGAAGTTTGCATTCATAACGCTACGCTACTTAATAGATTTCAGAAGTATGTGGTCCATATGAGTTGAAATTTGGTGTGGAACCATCGGAAGGGTCAGGGACAAAAGTGAACTAGAATGAAGTGATTGTGAACTTGGAAGTGATTTTTCAGATAACAAATGTCTAGCGATGCCAAATAGTGTAAAACTGATGACAATAAATGATCAAAACTTGGCTAAAAATAGGCATACACTGATCATTCTAGTTCGGAATTGTTGCTCAAGATAAACACCATCTGGTCAAAATTTCACACCAATCGGACCACAAACAGCTGAGATCTATTCAACACAAACCGGAAAAACATGGTTTCGAGATACACGCGATTTAAATAGGAGTGAAAAAATAATGTTCAAATTTTGTTTCAAAAATTCATTCTGTAAAAATGCTACCTGCCGTCAGCGCATTTTCCGAAGGCTGCTGTTAAGCCATTTATGGATGGATTTTGATGAAACAAAGACAAAAAGTTTCAGAAAGAAGCAGACCACAGCAAATTAAAAACTCAAATTTTGTCATTTTTGACGTTTTCTCGGGATACGGGTTACCTTAAAGACTGGAGTTAGAAGGTATCAGTAAGTATGCACATATGCAGGGTATGCCAAATGCACGTTCTCCCAAAAACATTTCACCGAAATTTGTAGAGATGTTACTGATGATAAACCAAATCGAAACAAATTAGTAAAAATCTGCTCGGGGCTCCGAAAAGTACACTGAACAGAAAATGTTCATTGAAAAAAAATTGTTCCAACCCCCCATTCCACGCAGTAGCTGCACAGAAAACTGTAAAAAGCGTCTCTTTTTCGAGGGTTCCTTACTACCATAGGTAACCGTAGGAAGGAACCCTCGAAAAAGAGAATTTTACCGGTTTTTTGTGTGGCTTCTGCGTGGAGGCAGGAAGTCAGAGCATTTTTTCATTGGACATTTTCTGTTCAGTGTATTTTTGACAATCTTACCGCAAAATATGGCTTTTATGCGGCAACCCACTCTCTTCATATCTCATTTTCCCAAAACAACCGCAATTTGTTTTTTTTTTTATTTTTTGTATTTTTGGGGGACACTGCATGGAAGTGAAGCCTCGGAGGGTATTTTGTCACTGAACTCATTTTTTCTTGTTCCGTAGAACTTGTCCTGAAAATATGATGCCTTTATTTTGGTGAGAGGCTCTGAGGGATTATCACTCCGGCCGGAGGACAGATGAGGGTAGATCATCTTCTGAAACATTGCTTCATCATGATGCAGACATGTAGTGGAAGTTGTGAAAAATTAAGATGTCCCCCCAACGTTGCTGCCAAGGGCAAATCCCTCTAACCTTTCTCTATACCAATTGGGTGGTAAATCTGACAATAACATTTCTGCTGTTTAGATTAGCTTTTGAGTTTTGGCCGCTCCGAAATTGCTAAGGATTCAGGAAAATGCACTCTGCATTCTTAGCTCATCTGCTGTGCTGATTTTCAGGCTGCAGTTTTTTAAACCTTCCTCCATTCGAGAGTTCGACTTTGATTGCTTTGAATATCAAAGAAGGATTCTTTGGCAATTTGTCGTTGGTCATAATGCCGATTGCAAAGGAAAACGAAAGTTTATGGTGTTTGGCAAACAAGGTTGTCTCCAAAATTTTAATGTTTTCTTAACTCAAAGAATTTTGTTCGAAAATCCAAGCAAATTTTTTACTCCCATCCACTTCTGTGCACCGCGATATTTTGGGGCAGCCATTATACCACCAGCACTTCTGCTTTTTTCAGCACATAGGGGAATCTTTCTCCTTTGAAAAATTGTTTTTTTCCCTTTTCACCATGTTGCCACATCATGGCAAATTGATACAAAGCCACAAATTATGCGTATTAACATCGACAATGTGAGCCTTTCTCAGAAACATTGCCACATTTTGGTGGATTGCACTGAACTTGTCGATTTCCGCTGGCCAAACTGTGCAGCAGTGCCTTGGCGTTGTTTTGGGAATTTTGGAAATCCCTGATTTTTCTCAAATTGATCTCTCAAATTGATCTCTCAACACCGATTTAGGTGTTTGCTTATATCTTGTAATTCCTTGTGGGGCTCACTTGTTCTTTTGTGATCATTTCGGCATAGTCTAAGCAATTTTCTGTTCCTTTTTTTTTTGTTGTAGCTGTTTGACTTTTGGTGTATGGTCACATCCTTCATGTGAAATGGAGCCTTCTGAGTTCTTTGTTTTTGTTGAAGTGGAGCCAGTTCTGCCTGTGCATAAGTGCAATGTTGCAATCGCCGGGTTCGAAATAGTGGACCTACCCTCCATATTCACCAGATATGGCCCCAAGTGACTTTTCCTGTTCAAAAACTTGTAAACCATATTCGTGGAATAACATTCGCCGACGACAATGATGTCATACAGGCAGTTGATGCCTGGTTACAGGACCAGTCTCAGGAATTCAATGAACAACTGGAACATCATAGGAACGTGGGCCAGAGAAAAATTCACCGAGAGCTGTCTTCAACATCAGAGTACGGACTTACTGAACACCCTCCGTATGTTTACAAGGATCATTTCGACCAAAAATATCTTCAAAAGCTATAATAAGTACCTGCTTAGAAAATCCAAATTGACAGTCCAAAATATCTCAATGTTTGCATGCAAGATGTTTAGATAATGCCTCCAGGGCAAATTGGAAAAACCTTCAGCAAAAAAACTTCGAAGTAAAAAATATTTCATCCTTTTTTGTGATCACAATTCAATAAAAATGAGAGCATCAAGCACATTGAATTAACAAACTACATCAGGTGACCATTCGGAACAAAAAGTGCAATTTTTTTTATGAAAAACTTGAAAAGGTGTGTTTCGCATCAAGCAGGACCAGTTATGGGCCACGTTGGCTTAATTAATAGAAAGAAACTCTCATGACCACGTCAAACATCTGAAGATTGCACAAACCTTGAAAATTGGACAAATCTGCAATGCCATTTTAATCCAAACCCTCGCAAGATCGCACATAAAAATAATTCAGAATTAATCAGGCTCCCTCTCATGTGGCAACTGCTGAAGTGTGAGGGGGACAGACAGAAACGAAGCTGCAATTTCTGGATAATTTGGATGACCATTCCACTAACTTTTGTTATTTGCATGAGCGACACATACTGACTCTTTTGCTGAGAGGTGGCTTTGTCAGAGAGCAAGGTGTTTCGTCCTGGCTTAGCTCGAAACCCTCAGTTCGAATGTCCATTAGTTTTAGATGCTGGTTTTTTTTTCATGGAATGGTCCTTGAATGCAATTTTTCTTTTTCAATCTCTCTCTCTCTAAAGCTCATATTGCTCACAAATGTCTCCGAAAATCACTAGAGCCGGATTTTTAAATTTTGGCCATATTGGCATTGCGAACCTTTTTCTACACTTACAAGCTTCAGAATTTAGGTTTTGACATTTTGGAATGAATTGGCTTTGAGCACAAACCAAAGTTTGGGCTCTTTTGACAAAGTCTGCATTTTTTTTTTGTACAAGTACTCGTATGCCATATTTTGCCACTCTGAGATGTTTTTTAGGCTGAGAAATAAATTTTAGAATACCACTGGGTAGCAAAAAGTGAAACGATAGAAAAAAGTTTTTATCCAAAAATAGCATAACTAGAATTTTAGAAAATTCATTCCCTCTAAAATGAATGGGCAGTCATGGCCCAGTGCACTGTGGACAAAGGCATGTAGAAGGCCGCAATGGAATATATAAGGCGGCAGAATTAATGTACCCATACATGTGTTTTTCCCATTTAACTGTTGCCTCGCAACACTTTTTTCGTTCTTTTTATTCTCATGCTGGTGGCAGAAAAGAAAGCACTAGATTGCATGCAACAAAGCATTCTAGCGATGTCAGATTTTGCCCTCGGGTTATAAAACAGGATCTTCAATTTCTGCAGCATTGAGTTTTTGCTGATATGTGAACAGTCACAATTTTTTACATGTCAATATTTTGCCGCAGCTATTCGTAAAAGAATGCAAAAATTATGTGACGTGTCGGCAATGAAGCAGGTAAAGGAGATCGTTAGCACGAAATTATGCCTCTAGAAAATGTTTGACCCAGCCAGGCAAGTGTTGAATTGAACACTCTGTGGCTGCAAGAAAATAGCTGGCAGCACAAAGCGATGCTTGTGACACCACAATGGGGGGTCACAAAAAACCTGTTTCAATCAATCGAACTAATAGAAGGTGCTAAAATAGGACTTTTCATGTAAAAAAACAAAGGTGCATTAATTGTTTTTTCGGAGAGATCAAAAGGTCACGGAAATCAGTATCGAGGTAAATGTTTTATTCGTTCATTTATACAATTTTAATTTTTGGAGGCTGAAACTTTGCAAGGACCACCAACATGGATAAATCTCCCAGAGTTTAGTAAAACTTCTAGTTTTATGAATAAATGGTAAAAATGATCTTCAAAGCAGATTTGACTTGATTGGTGCTGGACTGTACTGTATGCAGGACATGGTGAACTTGTCCCTCTTCCATTCCCTGCTAATTCCTTCATTCCCAAACCGATACTTAGATCTTGGAGATTTATTCAGTTGTTATTTGAAAACTCTGCATCTGTAAACTGTCTGCATATCTTCCTGTTTGGAAAAAATCATCCATCTATTCAGGGCTCCAGCAAGGCACAGCAGAATAAACGAGTCCTTGATGATCAAAATTATTCAAAATGACAGCAGTTAGAAGGAAAAGTGCATTTTTCACCGTGGCAGGCGGCATTTGAAAATCTGTTGCTGCTTGATGAAAGGTCATGAATACCTCTTTGGCAAACACGCTTTTAACCAGTGGACTGTCAGATGGATGGCTGGTGGGTGCATAACTGAGCGCGCATTAAAAAATGGTTGGTGCTTGTTTTGGATTCCACTAATCCCACGTCCTTTTTCATAAAAATTGACTCATTCTTTCATGGTTTTTTCATTTCTATTTCATTTTTTACCATTGCTGATGGACTTTCTAATCGTATTGAATATGGAGGAAGGGTTCATCTAACCAATTAATTCTGTTAAAACCGAAAAAGATCTTAAGGGCTGTTGCCACCAGACCGCCCTCAAGGATGTTACGCTAACGTAATAATCGCATGCAAAAGATTAACAATGGAAAAAAGTCTAAACATCATTGAGGCAATGATTACTTTGAAGAAAGCAGTGAATTGCAACTTGCAAAGCAAATACATACGGAGCCATTCAGAATAGCCGGCCATAGGAGAGGTTTTCAGACTTTTGAAAGCACGGGGCAATGTAATTCCCCATTTCACATGCACCGCAAAATACATTACACGAAGGAATGCATTTAAAGGCGCTTACTAGATGGGGAATAACATTGCCCCCTGCTTAAAAAATCTGACAAAAATCTCCTATGGCCCGAGTATTCCGAATGGCTGTGTATAGCAACTTATCCCCCTTAATAATACGTTATTTGTGCACTATTCTGGACAATTTCTGAGGAAATAGCTGTACAGCTCTTGTACCTCCCACTTTCTAAAAAACAGCCGTACGCTTACAAAAGAAAACATGTCAAATCTAAACAATGTCAACGATTTCACGTGTTCATTTTTTATTAATAGCACCAAGGATACAGACCACTTCCTCATTCCACTTTACACAGGCTTTTTCACATTTTTTTAAGGTTAGGTACAGAGTCGCAGCATACTTTCTGCCTTGGTCCAACAACGCAAAAAAACTTGCATTTTTCGTTCCGCATGATTTTCATCCAAGAATCAATCACTGGAGAAGGGATTGAAAAACAAACAAAAATTCCATTGTTGCATTCTGGCAATGCAGGGACAATGGCGGGGCTCCCAATATGAAAAGAGGCTATGTAAAGTGGAATTTGGGAATAAACTGTATAAATAACATGAGGGAAACAAGTTAAATAACACAATGGAAATAAGCAATGTTAAAAAGCACAGGGTGTGAAGTGAAATTGAGCTCTTCTCAATTGAGAAAGTACCTTCCAACATAAAGTACCTATGTTAACAAATCACAGCTATTATTCCATTATTGTGATAAAGTGTTTTTACAGAGGAGACATTCAAGTGTTCATAGACTGTGCACATTTAAATCAATGAAATTGAATTGTGAAATTTACTGGATTGCAGGCACACCAAAAGGCACGTTGTTTACGAAATTGGATGGGAAAATACCCTGTCGGCCATTGCATTCCCCAATGAGCCATTCGTCATTCACTCGTCCTGAAACTATCACAGTGTCGCCAGCCTGAAAAATATAACATAAACAGGTGACAGTAAGAGCAAGTACACGAAAGGAAACGAAATTCCAAGAGTTTATTTCTTGTTCACTGGTGAATTATTGAACGAAATTCAGGATGCCCATAAAGATTTGAGAAAAATTTTCCGATTTCCCAAAATAAAAAGAACACGTTTCTTTCCCTTTTTAGCATTTAAGCCAAAAATGTGCCACACATCCCACACTTGTCAGATCCCTGGAATCAGATTAAATTGGACCATCAGCCAACAACTGAACGGTTCGTGTAAAGTTAAAACATGAGTGGCCAGAGGAAGTACGTGAAAAACACGAAAGGATAAAAGCAACATTGACATTGCAGGTTATTTATCGCTCCCCAGAAATGGAACTCTTTGCAATATGTGTGAAAATGTTATGGCTCCAAACATTATGCACCAAAAAATTGCGTTATTCCTCGCTCCCCAGAAATGGACCTCTTTGTAATACGTGTGAAAATGTTATGGCTTCAAACACAATGCACCAAAAAATTGCATTATTCCTCGATCCCCAGAAATGGACCACTTTGTAATATGTGTGAAAATGTTATGGCTTCAAACACAATGCACCAAAAAATTGCATTATTCCTCGCTCCCCAGAAATGGGCCTCTTTGCAATATGTGTGAAAATGTTAGGTATGGCTTCAAACATTATGCACCGAAAAAACTGAGTTATTCCTCGCTCCCCGGAAATGGAGCTCTCGTGTGAAAAAGTTGTGGCCTCAAACATTATGCACCGAAAAAAACTGCATTATTTCTCGCTCCCCGGAAACGGAGCTCTTTGCAACATGTGTGAAAAAGTTATGGCTTCAAACATTATGCACCGAAAAAAAACCGCATCGAAAAAATCTGGCCACATACCTATGTACCTACACGGTTGTTTGCAAGAACTCCTGCAAAAATCCTTGAAAAGTAATTGACTGTTTAACAGGGAAATACTCTGTCAAAATGATGCTGTTGGCACGAAACTGGTGACATTCGAAAACAATTCAGCGTCATAATTTTATCAAGCTGCATTGTTTTTGTTTTGTCGAAATTCATTAACCAGACCTTTTCCCATATCAATCCTTGACCTAGGCGCCTAAACCAAATTTCAGGTCATATTGACACAAATATCCGACTGAAATTCCTCCCGTTTGCAGAATTCTAACCCCATTTTCGTTCGACGATAATAATTCCAGAATTTCAAGAAAACAGCAGAACATGGTATTTACCAAAAATGCAGAGGCTTTCCCAAAGTGTGACCATTCCTATTTTTATAGATTCTTCCAGGTGTGTGGACCTGTCAATGTATGCATTAGCCACAGGAATCTCATGATGTCAATAATTGCCCCAGGAATCTCAAGTCAAGAGTCCTTGCACATTTACATCAAATCCCAGCTGCAGGAACGAACCATTTTATCTTCATGGCCCATAAATATTGTAACTAGCACGACGCCATTCTTATTTTTAATTGATTAAACAAGAATCCTACCTTTAGTTTCAAGTCATCTGCTGATTCAGGCTCAAAATCATAGATGGCAATCACAGCCTTATTGGCATTATTTGCGCTCGATGAACCACCAGCAGAAAGCGGGCACTCTTTTTTACTGCTGAGAGAAAAATTATTGGCAGAAACAGGATTCAAGCTCCGCAGCTGATGCTCCATATCGTTTGACCCATCACTTGCTGAGACCGATCGCCTGGTAATTGGGCCGGACGGCGGAATGACAATGTTCACAAAACTAATGGGGAACATTCCCTCTGCACCATTCTTGTAGCCGTATAACCATTCGTCGTTGACATAATGAGACAGGAAAATGGTTTCGTTGGCCTAGAATATAAATGAATAAATTGAAAGGTAGTCAAGAGGCCTAATACGTTATGGGAAATGTAAGAGACTGGCACTTTATTGAGGCCCGACATGAACAGTGCTGATCTTGCAGTTATTTTTATGTTGGATTCTGCTTGCTTTTCCAACTGAGACACAAAGATAAAATTGAAATTATCGAACTGAAATCGGAGAATTTTTTTTCCATTGAATTGTCTGATCGATCAGATAAATTTAGGCGATCCAGGACCCACGTGAATTATATAGTATATCTCAGTCCAGGACCCATGTGAATGAGAGAATACATCTCAGGCCAGCAAACGCACCTGGGTCCAGGACCGACCTGAAGCACATGGGCGCATTCAACAAAGATGTTCACGTGTTCACTTTGAGCCTGTAACGCAAAATGAGATATGTGTACAGCAAAATGTGATTCAATGGCTAAATAGAACAGTTGGGAAACCAACCTGGAATTGCAAATCATTTGGTTCGGAAGAGACATCAAACTGTGATACGCAGTATGGCTCCCTGGAACCCTGAAACACAAAAAAGAAAAAAGAAATATGTTTTGCAACGAAGCAGAATCTTGATAAGTTGGCTTGCATAGGTAGAAAAATGACATACCATGAGTGGAAAAATGACGTACCAAATAGCCCGATTTGAACACCACCCGGGCAATTCATTTTTGCAAGCATCAACACAGTTGAGCAACAATTGGGCCAATCACAACGATGGCTATTAACTGCTTGGCATTCTGCAAGTAGGCTCTATTTTTGGGCGCAACCATCATAGTAAACATTAAGGCATAGCCGATGCTTACCCATGCTACAAAATAAACCCAGGCCTCGTTTGCATAAAAATGATCTCTCATGAGACATGATAAATGAAAAATTATAAGGGTGACATGATTTTGATTACTTTAGACAAAGGCCTGCAGCATATTTGCATTGGCAATGATTGTGTTATGTAAAAAGCATTGCCCAAGTGCAATACCTACGGCCCACAGAATTCTTCGAAAAGGGAAAAAGCAGGAGAAAGCAAATTTGAATTCTCCAGTTTTTTTTCTTCAAAATTTCTTCGCCTGGTACGTATGCCTTTGGGAAGCCAGGAAACTCAATTTTGCACGATGGAAACTGAAATGAGTCATTGGCATGAAATCCTTAATTTATAGCGAAATTCCATGAATTTGTGTTTTATTCCACCAACAAGTACTGCCTTTTTCTTTTAGGAAAGTGTCAGCAAGTTCCGGCATCAGCTTCATTGTGAGTCCAGAGAGGCACAATCACATCAGTTGTCCATTGTAATTTTTTTTGCTTTCTGTCCACCAATATGCATTCTCAGCTTTTCTCATCAGACACAAAGTCAGTAGCCATTGAAAAATAGCAACAGAACAACAATTGAATTGAACACTTTGTTTCAAATGGTATCTTATCCTGGACTAAAGTGCTTTTTGATCCTGAATTCCAGAGAAAATGAGGATGACCTTTAAAATGGGGATAATCGCCCTTGATATTGTTTGGGAATGCAAAATCACCTCCTTCTCGGGGCTGGCCCTTTTTTATAAATTTTCTGGGTTTTGTTGGAACTTGGTTCTAAAAACAGATGGGGAAGGTGACTCCCTAATCAGGAATACAACCCTGTGAAGCTTTATCGATTTAGGATAGTTCTATGCTACGTATTTTGGTAATCTTTTATCTGATTTTCAGGGGTTTGCCACCTTCATAGTTAATTTTCTAGAATGCATGGGATCCTGGCTTCAAACGGTGTATGAACAATTTGTTGGGAATATAAATACCCAAATTTTATGAGTTATGGCAAATCTAGTCTGTTGGTGGATTATCCCACGATTATGTTCCTTTGGCAGATTTTCGTGATTAGTCCCCCTTTTCAGTGATTCTCATCTGGACTTTTTATTAGCCGGGCAACCATTCAGCAAGTGCTGGTGACATTTCAGGGTTTGTAGCCTGGGGATTCCTGCTGACCCATTGAATTCAAGTGGACCAACAAGATTAAAGCCTCCTTGAGCTTTTCCCAGTTTTGGTATCCATATCAGCTAGTTTTTGACTTGCCTAGTGGGAGTATGGCCAAAGGTTTCCAAGGCTTTCTGGATTATCTGTTAAATTCAGGGCAGTCCCCACAATAAACTGACTCCACACGAAATTTTCAAGTCAATTTCTCACATATAAATCATAAAATAATCTTGGCTCTTTTGGGAACTATCGATTCAATAATTCGATGGACCTTTTCATTTGTCGATTTTCCCCTTGAAAGTTTGACACCTTTTCTGTCCTCCTCCTTCAAAATTTTGAAAGCAAGTCAATCTTTTGTCATGGTCTCATCACTTCTGAATGCTGAAAACAGGTTTTTCCATTTTCTTTTAGAGTTTACACGCTTTTTCTTTTGGACCACAACCTTTCACCCTTCTCAGTGATGCAGCCAAAGGGCTGTTTGGGTCAAAACCACACATGGGAGACATGAAAAACTGTCATAAAATCTGCCTCGAATGCAAAAATTAATAAATGGAGAAAAAAAGGTGAAAAACACATTTTCATGTCTTTCACAGAAACAGACCCTGCGTATTGGTTAAACTTTGAAAACGACTGATTTGATACTAAACTTGTGTGGAAAAGGTAAAAAACAAACTGCGTGGAAAAGGTAAAAAACGAACGAATAATGAAATCTTCAAACTGCTTCTGCCTTCTTGTTCCACCTTGACCTACAATCATCCAAGGTAGGTGGGCAGAGCTTCAGAATCTGTTACTTATGAATTAAAGATGGAAAACCAGACAACACTGGAAGAAATTCTGAAAAGAAAAGAAAAAAACACTTTTTTCTATTTTTGGGCCAAGCCATTTTTATTCAAAATTAAAACATTTTGGCATTTAAAAGAACACAGGCAGGCAGCAATTTATTAGTGGCAATGATAAGAGAGTTGGAAAATGTAATGAGGCAACTTACTCCATGCAACAGCAGGAAAAGGATCAGAATGAAGCCTGAGATTCGAACAATTTCATGCATATGGATTGAAGAATGTCATGTAATTTAATTTTGTAGCTTTGCAAAGCTTCT
The DNA here is from genome assembly GCA_030068105.1 of Sinentomon sp. SZTP_YWyxl. Lineage (NCBI taxonomy): Eukaryota > Metazoa > Arthropoda > Protura > Sinentomata > Sinentomidae > Sinentomon > Sinentomon sp. SZTP_YWyxl. The sequence continues at coordinate 29,352 of JASGXE010008591.1, forward strand.
TTATGCAAGACAAAATTTTTATAAAGGGTGGGACAGGTACAAGAGCACAGCATAAACGAGCTGAAAAACTTCCGTTGTAATTCATAGTGCCACCAGTTTTGCATCAGATGCAAATCCAACAAACCGGGGTTCAATGCCCTCCCCCATCCGTGGAATTATTTTTCTGGCCTGCAGGCCTTACACAAGTGCCGAAAAAGGGATTTGACAACGATTTCAGCACTAAAATTGATTTTTTGAACCTCTGAAACAAAATTTATAAAAATAAAAATGAAATTTTGTGGGCCGCAGCAATACCCAACAAAGGCTAAACCGTTTAAACATTTGGGCCAACCAACATCATTCATAATCATGCATGAGCAGAAGTGATTTGAATTGAATTAAAAATGTTCTTTATTGAATAATCACAAGAAAATTTTACATAGCTTGGAATTGAGGAAGGTCAGAGCTACACCATGCAGCCGTAATAGACCTCCCGGGAAAATACCACCGAAAAGATGTTAAAACATAAAAATGACATGAGATTGAATAAAATAATGGACTTGGATCTTGCACGGTCTTGTGCAAGGGTCGATGTGATAAGAATGCTCTTGCCAATTGTCTAAACCTCCTACTTGATACATGTGATCTTATTGTACGTAAGTGGCAATTGATTCCATAAAGCCAGCCCTCTGTACTCTATACCATTCAGATTGTATCATGTTCTAACTAAACGATAGCTCAGATTTAAATTTGTTCCCGCTCTAGTTGCATTTGTATTGAGGATACTGCACTGGGCAAAAAAGGTGATATGAGAGTTACCTTTCAGTAATGCAAACATGAACAGACCCAGCCTCTCCACATAAAGATCCTGGATTGGCAAGATTTGTAAAGTCTCAAAAAGTGGGCCAGTGTGAGCTAGGTATTCAGAGTGAGTAATAATCCGCACATCTTTCTTTTGTACTCTGCAAATAGCTAACTTGTCTTCGGCTGTAATTCCACCCCCCATGATTCTAGACAATAGGTTAAGTGCGGATAAATAAAAGCAATAAAACTGCTTTAAAACACTGCCTGGCATATAGTTAATTTTGTACATTAGTCCAACAAACATAGATGTCTAACACAAGATACTACTGACATGACATTTCCATGTAAAAAATTCGTCGAACCAGCATCCAAGGTACTTGACAGAGCTCACTTGAGCAACATGTAAATTTTCAATCATCAGTCCCCCCACCCCACGGGGCATGTTTTTCCTTTTATCACGGAAAATTACATAGTTACTCTTTATCACATTCAGAGAAAGTTTATTAGCACTCAGCCTTTCGACACAGACACTAAGTCCAGGTTTAGCTCATTGAGTAATAGGCCTATCTCTAGATTGGGACCACACCTGCAGATAACGGTAACATCTGCAAAGAGAAGCGCTTGGGTTTCTGTTTCAACACATTTTGGAAAGTCATTTACGTACAGCAAGAACAGCAAGGGTCCAAGGATGCTTCCCTGGGGAACCCCACAAGACACTGCCTTTGAATTCGACGTGATATGATTTAGGTCAACAAACTGAGTGCGGTTGCATAAATAATCCTTTATGAGCTTGTTTGAAATACCTCTAAAGCCATATAACTCCAATTTCTTGAGCAGAATAGTGTGGTCTACTGTATCAAAGGCTTTTTGCAGATCCAGGAATACGGATACTGCAAAATGACTCCTGTCTAGTGCTCTAGATATAAAGTTACAAAGATGTGCAATGGTCAGTGAAGTGGATTTGTGCTTTTGGAAGCCAAACTGATACTCATTCATGATGCCATATTTGTCAATAATGCACATCATCCCGCTGTAGAGTAGCCGCTCTAGCACCTTACTGATGGATGGAAGAAGGGAGATTGGCCTATAATTAGCAATGTCCATTGGATTGCCAGATTTGAACAGGGGGACAACTTTAGCAACTTTTATTTTGCTAGCAACTTTAGCAAATGTACCAGTTTGGAATATAAGACTAGCAGTGAAACACAAAGGCTTAGCAAAGGACATAGCTGAGTTCTTAATAATAATATTATTAACTTTATCATGACCATTTGATGATTTGTTTTTCAACAAATTTATGACAGCCAAAACCTCGCTTTCCGATGGTGGAAATAGGAAAAATGACTTTTCGTTCACTTGAATTTTCGAGGAAGGACTAAAGTCAGTTTGAGGAATCTTAGAAGCTAATTACTTTCCAACGTTCCAGAATCATTGAAGTCATTTGCTTTGCTTTCAATTTCAGCTGGGGACCCATTAACATTAATTGGCAATTTTGAGGAGCGCCTTTCACCTTTATGCAGTGCACTGTTAATTACACGCCATTTTTTCCGAGAATTATTCTGCGTATTGCCGAGTTCACGAATGAAGTAGTCAATTTTTGCTTTCTTTATTATCGTTTTCAATTTGGCCGCATATTTTTCTTATAACGTTCCCCGATATCTTGCCGCAAAGGGTTTCTCTTGGATAGAATAAATAACTTATCCTTCTTTTTAATCGAAACAAGTATTCCCTGGGAAATATAAGGTTGCTTCTTAATTCCACAGTGCTTGGAGTAGTTTTTTGAGTAGTTTGAGTAGCAATTATCCGATTTAAAACATTGAGCAGTATATCAACTGCTGTTGGCACATCTTTTTGCTGGAATAGCATCAGAGATTGCCAATCCACATTCTCAATGTTTTCTGCAATTTTTTTGTAGTTAAGACCAGTCACCATCCTCTTTTCCTCTCTAGACACAGCCTCAACTTTTTTCGTGTGAAACACCAGTGCTATGGGAAAATGACCAGTTAGATCAGCTTCCAACACAAAAGAGGACATGTTGGCATCCAGTGCTTTGGTAGCGATGTTATCCAGCACATTTGCAGAGCACCCTGTTACTCTGGTTGGAGAGTCTATACAAAGCCGAAGCCCATTAACACAAAGGACATTTAAGAAAGATTTTGATATTAAACTGTCATTTATGGAGATATTGAAGTCGCCACACAGGAGGATTTCCTTCTTCTCTGCATTAACAACTGATAGAACGTGGTCTAAAGCAGCACAAAAATCATCACAATTGCCAAATATCGGTGACCTGTAATGACACCTATTACAACCCTCATTTTAGATGACTGATGCACGTTAAAACCATCAATTAGTTCGACAAATAATGCTTCACAGTGATACACTGCATGAAAAGGTTCAAACAAGTCCGGACGGACCACATAAGATAATGTTATCACTAATGAACATGCCGACCCCACCCCCAAAGTTCTGTCTGTCACTCTGACGAGCTTCTCTGGATTTTCCCTCAAATCTGTATCCCGGAATAACAGAAAGATTATTTTCAGTCTTCAGCCATGTTTCTGAGAGACCAATAATGTCAAACTTCTTTTTAACCTCGCTCAGGAGAGTAATTAGTGCCTCAAAGTTCCTGCTCAAGCTGCGTATGTTGCAATGGAATATTGAAAAAGCATCCTTGTCCAAGGGAGGAAGATTACATGCTTCAGTCACCAAACACTGACAATTAGGATGAAAATTATTGAGCAAAGGATCTACTATCTGTAAGGGTGCCTGCATAACGTTTGAACAGTAAAAAACAAATTCAATGAAATGTAAAGAAGTTTAATTGCAATACGTTTAAACTGCAATTCTGGCAATTTTACACAGATCAACCTTTATCACAGATCAACCTCTGATGATATGATGACAGATTGCTCGCCTTCCACTCTTCTGGCAAAGATGTTTCCGTTCTTTACCCAGACAAACTTCCAGCCAGTTTCCTTCTTCTTGGCCTGAACTTGATCAAGCAATTTCTTCGACGCTGGGCAGAGATGCTCATTGACATAGATGGGCGCATCAGTGCCCTTCAGTCCAATCGCAGAACATGTCAATCTCTGACGCCTTGCAGCAGCCAAGAGAGCATCTCTTTTCCTCTGATTCTTATGAGCTTTTCCAGGAACCGGCACCCAGTGGCATGCATGTGTCTCTTCCTGGACATTTAACTGCACACCACAGACTTTGGCAACTTCAGTTAACACGGCATCCGGCTGAAGAATGACATCTCGTGGAGGCAAAGGGATTCCCTTTATCTCCAAGTTCTCACGCCTCACATAGTTCTCAAGGCCAATGACGCGGCTCTTTAGCTCCTGGTTCTCCTGCTTCAGGTTAGCAACTTCGGATTTGTAGTTGTAAAGAGCAAACAGCACTTCGTCATATTTGGCACTCATAAAGAGAACGCTTTCCTTGAGCTGCTGAACCACATCAATCAGCTGCTCCTTGGAGGTGTCGTCTCTGCCAGAACCAGATTTGCAGTTGCCTCCGGAACCTCCTCTGTTGGTAACATTACCAGATGCAACTGGAGATAGCTTTGGCATACTGTTCTTCTTCTGACCAGGCATAGTCTCATTCAGGAAGATGACAAAGTGGGCCTCCAAATAAAACCTATACCCACAAGGTATGTATAGCGTACGTGGCTATCCTGACAGCCTATAGCCACAAGGTACAGTGATGATTTCAAAGGAACAAACAATCGTTTCACCTGGTTACTCTGGTTTCCATGAAAAAGAGACTATTTTCACCGGTTTTTGGGTGGCTATTGCGTGGAAATGGGGGGTCTGAGCAAATTTTCTCACGCAACAGTTTTTGTACAGCGCACTTTTTTGAATCTCTTCTCGAAAAATGGGTTTCGTGCGTCGACTCACTCCTTTAATATCTCAGTTAAAACATGACGACCACAAATTGGGCCTTTTTGGATTTTTGGGGGAGCACTGAATGAAAATGCGGGCTCGTAGGTTATCTTGTCACTGAATAGTTTATGTTTTACTCGATACGTAGAATCTGTCCTGAAAATGTGACAGCTCTACGATGAAATCTTACCTCCCCCATGACTACCGCAAATGGGTCCATCTTGGGGGACTTTGGGGGGTTATTGCATGGAAATGGGGGCCCGGAGCAAAATGTTTTACTGATTAATTCCGATTTGTTTTGCCATCAGGAACATCTCCACGAATTTTGGCGAAATGTTTTCGGGACACCCTGTATAACTGATAAAAAAAACATTTTGCAGAAAATGGCCCTCCCAGGATGTAGAGGGACAGTGAGAGCTCTTCAGTGGTTTGCAGGCTCCCTCATTCGACTTGAGGGGTTTTACTTTCAACGAATTCAGTCGCTGTATTTGTTATGCTTTAGCTCAACTTCAATTTCTATTGCACGTGATGTCTATTCAATTGTACCGTGGAGGATCAAAAATAATTGAACAAAATACTCATTGTTGCGCTTTTTCCATCCCATTAAATCAACGCAGTGGTGGAGTGAGTCCACGAAAAATACGAAAGTCGAATCAAGTGACGAGGTGCACTTGGAAGGTACGAATATTTTATCACGTTTGTTACTTCTGGGGGTATTTTTTTGCCTTGGATATTTTACCAGAACCAGGCATTTTTATTTTTAGTTTTGCCTGCAGAGCTCTTCTGCAAGTTTGCTTTAAGAGTGATAAGTGGAGATAACGCAATGTGATGGCTCCTGGGGGACCCAAATGCTAAGATCCATGCCCCTTTAACTGCACTACATCTTCTGCAAGTTTGCTTTAAGAGTGATAAGTGGAGATAACGCAATGTGATGGCTCCTGGGGGACCCAAATGCTAAGATCCATGCCCCTTTAACTGCACTACATCTGTCGATGATCCTACTTGCGAACGCAAAAATTGTTTTTTTAGAAATCTTTTTTCTTGGGTTTCTCTTTATTGTCCAGCATATTAAAAAATACGGAATCAATTTCAATGACACCAACATCACAAAATGAACACGGACAAAGGAGATATTGCAGCCTTAAAGTGCAGTCAAACAGCTGCATTCAATGGCATTTCAATTGGATATGAGAGTAAGAGTCGAAATAAAACTGAGTGTGGGCATGGTACTGGGAAAATTGTTCAAGAACTCAAGAGAAGTTCAATAGTCAAAAGAGAAATATTTTTTGAAAAATGTTTTCAGAGAATTGAGAAATTTCACCAATTGTGAAATTTTAGCAGGTTCTTGGAGGTCTACTCCTTCACCCCCTCTGTACAAAAGCATGATGCCCCACCTGTTGAAATCGGCCCAAAACACCATTCTCGAGCTCGTCTGATTTTAGCCCCCCACGTAATTGCTGACTTACGACTGCAGTGATGCACAGAGTTTTACACACGTTTCATTATTTTTAAAGCGCAGAAAATAAAGGTTTGACAATTCCATTATTGCAATTTTCGAGATCAAGGACAAATTTAGAATTAAAGTTAAAGTACAGAGCACGAAAAGATGAAGAAGAATGGTTTCATACAGAAGAATAATAACAGATCAGAATAGAAGAATGCGAACAAGTCAGATGAACCAACCAGATCACCGGCATGAACCAGTTCGTAGATATCTTTGGCGATTTATTAAAAAAGCTGACACCAACCGGGCATATGTATAGTTTGGGCTTGCTTAACATTCACACCTCAACAAGCCCCTAATGATACTGCGAAAGATGGAGCAGCTGAAACTGTTGAAAGATCTTGCGACAAGAGATTTTCGAAGTGGAGAGCACTCATTTCAGTGGCAAATGAAGCATAATCAGGAATAAATTGTAGGTGGTACGCGGAGGTACGCGCTGGTACGAATACCACTATTCTTGGGGTATGACGTACCATTAAAAATTACCTCTATCGCAAAGGGCTGTAAATGAAAGCGTACCACTACTTTTAATCGCACAATTTAATCCCTGGGCATGAAGCCAGAAACAACACTTTGAATTTAAAGTAAGCGCTGTGATACAGGGTCGTTCAAATCGAATGCATGACCTATAAGGACGGTATTTGTTTTCATGGAGAATGCGAACAACACTGGACTTGCTTGTTCCGGCCGCTTGTTTTCGAAACCTGCCGAAATCGCAGGTGCACTGACGTCATTTTTCATTGCAGACGCTCTTCAAGCACATTTGATCAAAGGCAGAATCGAAAGCGAATTTCGGCAGCTGCATCGGTGGTCTAGTGGTCAAGGCATTGGACTGCTAATCCGACGCATGGAGTTCGATGCCAGTTGGCGTCAGATTTTTTTTTCAGATTTTTGCG
>JASGXE010008592.1:0-16574 GCA_030068105.1 Sinentomon sp. SZTP_YWyxl
GAAAGGCAGTCAAGTGCCACTTGACTGTGTTTGCAATATCCATTAAAGACGAATTTTCTTCTGAATAAGCGGTCAAGTGACACTTGGCCGAGTGTGCGAATTAAACTTTTTGTGAGTTTCATTAATGAAAAACGGTCAAGTGCCACTTGACGTTCTTTACAATTTTCTTTCCACTTTGTGCTGCGATTGAACACAAGGGCAAGTGACATTTGCCCGTCTTTGCAATTTAAATGTTAATGAGGAAAGGAAAAGCGAAACACGGTCAAGTATCAGTTGGCAGCATATGCAATTTAGTTTTAGACTGAATCGGGGATTGGACAAATGGGCAAGTGTCACTTGGCCGTGTTTACAATTTACAACATGAAAGAGTTCCGAATTGGACAAACAGTCAAGTAACAAGAGAGCCGGCTTTGCAATTTACAAGTAATGGGATATGTTAGATGAATACGAAGCCAAGTGCGACTTGACAGCATTTACAATTTCTCAAAACAAAGACTTGCAAAGATGCGTATCATGTCAAATATCATTTGCCCGAGTTTACAATTCATCATTTCATTTCGGGGTTTGAAGCATTTTTTTTTTTTGGAAGCCATCCCCAAAAAAAGCAGGTTAGGAATTTTTTTCTCAAAAAAAAAAAAAAAAGTGTGGAGCGGCACAGAAGTGTGAATGCATTTCCGCATTTTCGTTTGTCCCGTTGTTTGTTTCCAGCAGACGGTGTCTGCACCTGATGACAGCAGTTGTCGGTCGCTGATGTCACGTCGTCAATGTGATGCAGATAATACAAGATTGCGAGTCGAAATTGGAAGTCAGCTCTTGTTTTGAAAACTTTAAACTGTTCGTCTCCTCTTGACGAAAGCAGTGTGTTAGAAGTCAAATCCACCAGATCCTTTTGGTATTGGTACCTGCGTTTTGTGCGAAATGCTTGCTTATCCAATCCAGTTTATTGGGTCAGCAAGCATTCCCAATAATTTCTAGCAAGCATTCCCATAGCAACAATTTTCCAGAAAAAATGTTTCCGACCGACGGCATATCTTTCCTTTGACAGATGACAACTCACTTAAGGGTGCTCTGACGTTTTCAAGGGCCAAATGATACAACAGAAGGCCCCTGGCTGAAAACAAAGAAAATTGGCCCCATGGTCCCTAAGAAATGCCATCTTACAGATCTGAAACTGAATTCGATGCACGAGAGGCTGGAAAACATGTATGAAAGGGTATCTTCTATTATTTCTATTCATACATTATGGCGGTGTCCTTTTTCTAGTCACTTTCGGCGCCGGGAATGCTAGGATACACTCTCTTTCATGGTATTTAGGTATCTCTTTTTCCCCCCAAAAAAAAAAAAAAAAACCAGGAGGAATTCTTCAAAACAAAAAGCCAGGTAAACAAATTCTGAAAAAAAAAATGAAAAAGTTGCGAATGTTCGCTATTTACTACAGTTGGATGGGAAATTCGGCTTCATACCTATGTGTTAACACTAAAATTCCAGTCCTCCCGACCCCGTATGGTGAAAAAAAGGGTAAAAGTTTGTGAAGCCAATGGCCTTGGGAGAAGGCCATTGGCTTCACGAACTTTTACCCCCTTTTTTCACCATACGGGAGGACTGGAATTTTGGTGTTGTAACGTGAAAGACCGTAGCTAGGACTTACCCCTATTCCTCTGTCAACTCCTTTCCTTCTACTTCACTCTGATGACTGGTCAGCACTTCTCAATATCTTATATTTTTATTATATGAAACACTTCCTAGGCACTTCCTACCAACCTACCAACCAACCAGATAGCTAATCAGCTTCCAAGCCCTGAAACCTAAATTTTATTATCAAGTAGGAGAAGAAAAGAACAGATTAAACTTTATCAATTGCAGTGGATCAATAACTTTTACGAACACCAAACATCAATCAAATTTCACAAACCAGGGAAATGACACAACTTCCTCACAATGCATTCAATAGAACCATAAAAATCTCGTAATCTTGAAGAAATCACTCTTCACCACAATGAGATCAATTCACCAGCAATGTTCTCGACTTCTTGAGAATTCCCCTCACCAGGTAACACTGATTGTCCTGGTCACACACCTTGGGGTCTCTTCTTCTCTATCCTCACAGACACTGGATTACTTCAGCTGTTTGGTTGATCAATGTTCAATGTTCTTTTGGAATCATCTAATGATATCCACCCAAGAACTACAGCCTCTTAGCCCACATGAATCCTTACAAGGTCTTTTCACCTTGATTCCTTCACCAACTCCAATCAACTGAACAGACTCTTCTCTCTCTGGTATGCAAATAACCAGAAAATTCATGAACTGCTACTCCTCTCCATCTAACAAGGCCAGGAGAGTTCCCATCAAGACATCATCCTTGAGAATATTCCTAACTCAGGATGTGTCAAAACACCGGGTTCCTCCTTCTAAAGAGGAAACAAACTTTCTCCCACCCACCCTCCTAGGGAATAGAAGAAAGAATGAACAAAATTAGCACATCCTAATCAATCAGTCGCCACAGTGTTAACACATAGGTATAATAATGAAGCCGAATTTTTGTTTTTTTTTTCTTCTGGTACGTTTTTTTTGCAAAACCCGTGTGGCAACGATGGACTACGCCCAACTCAGATTTTTATGCATTCATAGATTGTTTGATTGCAAACATATTTTTTGAGCATCATTCGAGTTGCTGGCAAAGTTGCATTGAACAACGTGCGCCAACTTTGTTGATCGGGCTTCCTGTGGCAAAAGTGATGAATGCCCATTTTGTTAACCCATCAGATGTCACGCGAATAATCCTGTATGCAATGTCTGAATTTGTGGCAATGACTGCTCTTTTTCCATTTTTTAGGTATGTCAGGCAAGGTTTGTGTTTCTAGGCTATTTCACTTGCCGTGAAGAAGAACGGTGTCAGTGTGTCTAAAAATTGAAGATATATTCTTGTCGAATTTGATCCCAGGAAACATGGTATTCTCAGATATTTAGACCAACAATGGACACTAATATCTCTTTGTCGAGGGTAAGTAGGCACCTAGCTAATATTCGATGAGCACAAGCACGTATGGGGGCTGATGGATAAGTTCTTTGCATCATAAGTTCTTGGCATCACCGTATAGGGCACCGGCACAGGGCTTATTTTAAAAGCAGAGTGTTTCCAGCAAGAGTGTTATCAATTTTATTCAGACATCAGAACTTGTTCCCCCCATCTTTTGAACAGACAGTTTTTGGGGGTTTCAAAAAACCGAGTGCTGAATTCTCCGGCATTGTGGTGCAATTCTTGAGCAAAAATGTACCTCGTCAATTTTTGTCGTGGACAACTGCTTGGATGCAAAAACGAAAAATAAAGGCATGGAACTTTGCAGTCTAACTAACATTACTTTGGCAACATCAAAAACCAACTGAAACACTAAAAAGAAAACACCTATAATTGTATGGGGGATGGTAAAGGGTGCTGTTTTATTTAAAACCACTGCCACATGTTTTTTTTTTGTTCTTTTTCATCTGCAATGCCAAATTTTCTCAGTAGGTCACTCAACGGTCAACAATAAGTCACTCTGCATTTCGAGTTCAGAACACCTGGTATCCAAGGAATGATGCAGTTTTTCACAAAAGGACCACTTATCTACCACCGAATGGCCATTTTTATTGGCAAAATAAAAGTACCTACTACCTCACCTGCAATAAAAAAGTTCCTAATGTTTGCATTGCATTTTCACAGGGGTGCTTTGTGGTGAAGCCTGCCAGTGGACGAGCTCGGTGCTCGTATAATGTCAGCTCCCGGAATGGAGGAGACGAAGAACAAGAAGATTTGCATTGGAAGTGGAAACATGACACCTTCCGTGACACTTGGGAAATCATTGAAGAAGAACTCAAACAAATCCAATCAGAAGTCCATGGCTCTGTGTTTGATAGGATGGTGTCCAGTCTTGAGCAAGAGAACACCCTCAATGGACAGCTGCAGTTGCATGCTGCTATTTTACTAGCAGGTGGGGATGCTTCATACCCTTTTTTAAAATAGTTTTAGCTGTCTACCTAACATTAATATAAGGATGAGATAAGTTGGTGGATAAATAACTTGTGAAAACAGTGATGTCTAACTCAAAGTTTACATGGGCTGCCTGCCCTTTGGTTAACACTGCATGGGTGCATGCATATGCAAATTTTTTTGGTGCCAAGGTATTGTTTGTGCTTTCTTTGCATAGTCTTTTAGGCACTAGTTTTCTCAACTGGACCTATGAGGAAAGTGTTAGTAGGGATTTAAACCTTTTGGTCATAAACCTGAACCAACCCTGTCAAATACTTTTTTCCTAGATATCGGAGTCTCTGTTCGACATCCATTTTGGGTCTCCTTTGGTCATATGTTGGATGTCACTCGAAAAGTAGAGTGAAGTTAATCTATGTACGTAGGTAGGTACCCACCTACAGAAGTCAGAAACGGAGAGAGGCAATCACTCGGTACCAAGTTAGGAGAACATTTTTCATCTTCAGGAGAGGCGGGTTGTAGCAAAGTCAGAAACAGATTTCTGAAATGAATTAAGAGCACAAAATCCTTGTCTATTATGCCATCTGTGTACGAATCATTGCTTTCAACTGCATGAACAGGAGGAAGAAAGATTAGATTCGCATGACAAATTGAAGGGATGAACCGGATAACGGCTGATGTCCATTTTCCCCATTTTTAGAGAGTTTTTTTAATCAGTTTGACAAAGAAAGAAGAGGGGATTGAATTACTTTCTTTGCCCTTATGCCTATGCCCTTTCCAACTGATTTGACCAAAAGCTGTAATTGCATTCTGAGCTTGAGGTAGGTACCTACATTTTCCATGATCAAGGAAAAACGTTTTTTTCTTGTTTCATAAGCCCTTATCTTTGAGCAAGACCTGTTTCATGTTCTTTTGAAGCCTATTTAGGCCCTTTCCCACAGAATTGGTCTGGGCCAGGGATGGGTAAATTGGAAATTGGCCACGTATAATACTGACGTATAATACGCGTATAAAACGTATAAAACCAAAAAAGACATGTGGCACGTAGTTTTTCTCGTAATTTTGAGCACATCTCAATGCAAGTGAGCAAGCAGGCCTAAACGAAATGAGAAAAGAGCAAAAGCAAAATAAGTCATATTAAAAGAAGTCTTATTACAAAAAGAATACAATATGTAGGTAGCTAGATAGATACCTACCAAAAATGTTGACAAATTAGGCGGACCTGCGACTTTGCCGCTGCCTTTTCCATGCAAAAGAACTGTGATGAGCAGTCACAACTCCTTTTTGCCATTGGAATGGCATCATTTTGTGGTCATTGTGTTGTCTCACTTTACACACAAGATCAGAAAAGAGCATTTTCCAGCAACAAATTCCTTCATGATTAGTTGGGTCCGAATCGAAAGAAAAATATTTCCTTTTGAATATTTTTAATTAAATTGAATGTGTGAAAAATGAATATCAATTATTGTTGCAGGTACCTCCTTGTTGGGAGCCTAAAATTTTTCAGAACTAGTGTTCGGCAACAATACAAACTTCATCCTTCTGCAGTTGATGGAGTTTCACTGAACACAGAGGTCAGTGGGCCTTCTGTATTTTCCTCGTGTCGCGAATGAATCAGGGTCAGGATACCTAACTTAATAAATGGTCACCAACTTGCTGCTTCGATTCATACATTCAGGGCCAGGGGTGGTGCGAGCCTGAAAGTTTGGTTTGCTCCTTGAGGGGCGACAACACTTTTTGTATTTTTTTGTATTTAGACTTAGACCACTGAAAATTGGGATGGACAATGTCCATTGTTGTAATTAAACACCTTCAAAATGTTAGTTACTTTATGCTTCCACATTTATGGATGATTTTTAGCGGTAAAGACCTTAGGTGGTAAAAATTTCAGAAAAAAAAAAACACTTGGGTAGGTGGTCAAATTTTCACCCCAATATGTTCAAAACTGGCTGAGATAGACTTACCGATTATTCGCGATGGGATACAAAAATTAGTTTTTGAGATATTCGGTTCCCGAAGACATACTTTTTTCAAGATAAAAGGCAATCGCAAAAAATTTGCATGCCTTCAGAGTGTAATGGTTCTAGATTGAAAACTGTCACCTTTAGGCAAATATGTATTTGTCGTTTTTTTTCCTCTGATGTTAAAGAACTTTATTTTATGCAGAAAGAAAGAAAGAATTTTATGCAATGCATAAAATTTTGAAAAACATTTTTAGGCATTTTTGAAGTTATTTTACTCTCACAGATTTTGCGGAATATAAAGCTGCGGAAAGTTGGAAGACCTTCGGAGAAACATAAAATCTTAAAAACGGTACACTTTTGGAAAATTGTGAAGAATTCTTTTTTAAGGCTGAAAGTCAAAACACCCAGAGAAGTCAATTTTGGAAAAATATCACCATCAAAAAGACAAGTTTTGCCTGTTGTCACCCCCTTAAAGTTGAAACCATTAGTAAACTGAAGGAGCAAATCAAAGGAGTCCATTATGAGTGTATGAAGCATGCCAAACACAAACAGGCTGCCCGAAACTATACCTATTACCAGCAACGAAGTTGAATTCTACAGAGTAGGGCTTCTTGAATGGATACACAGCCAGGGTAGGTGTTTGGAACTGGATGGAAAAATAAACACAGATTGTAGTTTAGCTGAGAAAATAAGTTAAGAAGTACCTATTTGTCATGGGTGAACCATGACTCATCCCATCCATCCAATGTTACTGTGCCGATATTTGGCCCAATATGAGCCATTTGATTACTAATTTGACACAGCCAAATCAAGTCCTAGCATGTTGGAACAGTCGGGCTGAACACAACAACAACCGATGTTATGTAGGTGTAAAAGCCTATCTTCTGCAAATCACTTGTGCATCACTAGTAGGGCCTGACCATCCCATTCATCATGCGATGGCCGTCCTCCTTTATTTGCCATTTTGAAATCCAGACAGACGATACCTAACCATCACATTGAGAACCACAACCCTATCCTACCTCAATTTCTAGTGATCAGAATTAACATGAGTTGATGCTAAAGTCAGGAAAAATGAAGCCCATTCCAGAGAAAAGAAATGTGAAAACATCCAGTCAATGAAAAGAAGTTTCCCAGTCCCATGGTATCTCACACTACCTATTTGAATGAATCAACGAACGAGAGATAAGGACTAACCATCCTGGAGATCATTTCAAGGATGGTTAGTCCTTATCTCTCATACTCGCCGCATCCAAAGTCCATACACGCTCAGAATCAACTTACCATCACATCACCTGGGATATAGGCCTACTTATATAAACTTAATACGTTCATAATGTTAACAGATACTTTATCTTGGCCCTGTTCGTTTGATTTATCACAAGAAATACACATCTCACGGCTCAGGCAATATGCCTAATCAATTTACCTGCCTAGTTGCACCCCAAAAACATGTGCCATGTGCTGAAGTTCGGCAAGACGTATTATACGTGGGTTTTATACGTACGTATTATACGACGTATAATACGGTAAAATTTACCGTATAATACGTGACGTATAATACGTACCCATCCCTGGTCTGCGCAGTAGTATTCTAAACGTATTTTCTCATGTTTTTTACTCCGTTTGGCATTTTGGTTTGCATTGCATGACTAAAAGGGTCGGTAGTTCTAGGAAGTTTAAACCTTGGGTACCTACAAAACGGCTGTGGGTTGGTAGGTAGGCCTACCTACATTTTATGCGACCTTCGCCATGTTGGTTATTTCAAGATGGATGTTGCCAATGAAGGACTTTTTTAGCTTCAGCCATTCTCCATCGAAAGAGGAAGGTGGGCTTTTGTTTTAGACTGATGAAGAAAACTCCATTTTCTGAAAAAAAAAAACATGGATAAGGCGCTGGCAATTTTTCTAATGCAAACAGTGCGGAAATATACATTCTCCATTTTGGTGTGAGGGGATCTGTTGATTTGATTTCATTCATTCACTGCCCATCACTCCAGGCCTTTCCGCCAGAAACAAAACAGCACTTTTGTGGAGAAAGTGTTTTCAAACCGCAAGAGGTACCTAGATACTTAAAATTTGGAGGAAGAAGATCAGCCTTTATCCACAGAACACAAAAATTAAAAAAAGTAAAAATCTTAAAAGGTGGGCATCAGCCCTTATCTGGCTCATCCCCTTCAATTGTGGGATTTGTCAAGAAAATTGCACCTATCTAACTTCCTTGATCGATACAATTGTTTTCTCTGTTCTGGATTATTGTTTCTTGGATGTGTCTTCGAAAAATACACCAGCTGTACAAGGCACCCTGAGTAAAATAATGTCACTGAATGTTTCGCAGAACCTGCATTGTGTTGTAAATTGTACATTTCAAGAGGGTTTATTTGTTAATTTGTGCCAAATTTTGTTGATTTTTATTGCAGGTGTGAATATTCCAGATCATTCTTCCACTTTCCAGATTTTAAATGAAAAGATCAAAGCAAACGTTTCACGATATGTGGTTGCTCTGAACTCAAGGTTTTGCCGGAACGTGAAATCAATGATTCACAGCATGGTATTCCAGCTCGTGGAGTCTGCTCAAGTGAGTGTGTGGTGTGCCTTTCTTACTGGCTGCATTGTTTGCCACAAGAGATAAAAAGCACTGTTTCCTGCCTAGGCGTTCTTTTCATAATCATACTTTAGCGAGGTCTACCACCCTGTTTTTCTAGAAAACCCGAAATGTGAACCACCTGGCGGGGTTCTCAAATGAGGATAAGTTTTCACTCTTCAAGTTCAACAATGCTCTGATGATGTCACAAGAGCCAACTCAATTTTCTGACTTGTTGATGGCTGTGGCTGATGAAATCTGACGCATTTCACTTGTGGCCACATATCCCATTTCATTCTCACTTTTCTGTGACTTTCATAGATTATTTTAGGTATCATTTGGATTTTCATGTACAGTGGTGAGAAAATTAATTGAGCCACGCATGATGTCGTTTTTTATGGATTTTCGTTGGAAACTTGAATATAAATATTGGCTTCCATCATTGATTTAACACATGTTTCCATGCAACAAAATCCCATTTTTTGAACCAGAAATCATCACAATTCTCAGTGTTCTCTGAAAGAGTGAAAAACTACACGAACTTATTGGCACAAGTAATTTTCTCGCCACTGTACCTATGAAGGAAAATTTTGATTCCCATGGACGACTTTATAATTCTTTTAGAATATTTTCATTGTTTCAAATGACACGTGAATGTAAAAATTTGCAATTTTGGTGGAAATTTTGAGATCATCTTATATTTTTGTTTGAGTCTCGATGCGTGTCCAAAGCTGTCGTGATCTCATTTTTTTTCCACGGTAGTGTTGTGTTTCAGCTGTACAAAATGTCGTGCTGTGCCATTTTCGGATATGATAATGCACAGAAAAACTCCAAGGGAAGAAATGTGTCATTCGACTTTTTTACTCGTGATCAATAACTATGCAAAATCTGCATTATTGCCAAGTGTAAAAGAATGACTTAAATTTGAATAGAAAAATTGCTGAATTTACTCGGATCACTTTCTGAACTGGATTGCGACATAGACCTCAGAAATAACCTTCTGAATGATAACTGCTTCGAAATCTCTTGCAGGAGAAGCAGATAGAAATGAGACAGAGTCGTTTGAAATGCCAAAAAATACAGAACTCATTGAACAGCTAGCTGAAGCCAAACCGACAAGCCGCCCAATGAGACCACCTTTTTCTCGGCCGTAGGCAATGGGGGGTATCCCATCCCCTGTGCGCAACCTTTTTCGTGGAATTTTCGTTCATTCATGGGTCTGCCTTTGTTGATCCACAACTGGACATTTTGATTGATGCAGCACCTTCTACGCACTTGCTTCTGAATGGTTATGTTAAACACCAGCCAAAAAGGGAATCTTCTCCATTGAATTACAAGTAAGTACCACCACTCAAATAAAATTTGTTTTTTTTTTCTTAACTCATCCGAGCTAAAAGGATAAACTGACAACCAATGCCAACTGTTTTTTTTTCAATGCTTTTTGTTTCATTGTTGTAGACAGCTGCAATCAACATTGGCCCAAATGCAGATGACAGCGGCAGTGACCAGGATGACGAAGATGGTATAAAGTATTCCAAGTGTTCCTTTCCCGTACTGTTGAAGTGGTACAACAGAAGGCACCCTGATCCGGATGGACAAACAAAGAACATGAACATTGTCAGCTCACCCCACAAAGATAAACGTCCAAAAGTTGTAATTGTCATTCCCAACCTGGAGGAGTTTTCTGTATCTGTAATGCATGAATTTATCCAGATATGTTGGTTAGTTCATGGAATTGGGCGTGACTTACGAGTATTGCATGCCTAATTGAGATCTGTGGCGTGATCCTTTTTTGTTGATATGAGCTTTACCATGGTGTTCAATCTGCATTTTCCATGTAGGCTATTTGCGCTTGATTAGCTGGGTACAGTTGTGATAGTTTTGGGACTTGTTAACTGGGATTCTTTAATTTTCCCAGGACAGGATTCATTCGCTCTGATTTAAACAAGGAAATGTTGAAGTACAGCTATTGCATTCAGTTGAAACTTGGTCAATTTGTAATTCAAATCCACAATCTCTCAATAATTATTGTCGAAATGGGAGGCACTGTTTGATCTTTTATAGTGCTCTAGCCAGGGGGATGCTTCTTCTTAAAGAGAGAGAAGATACAGTTGCTGATGAAGAACATCCGGATCGCCCAATCGAGGTCACGAATGAGTCAATGGTTGTGGCTGAGAGGAGGCTGGCAGATCAGATTTTTTCTTGCGTACCATTGTCTCAACAATTGTCATGACACTGGAGTGTACTGTCCCAATTCCCGTTCAACAGTTGCAGTTGGGATTCTCAGAATCTCATCTGCCAACCTTCTCAAAACAGCAATCACTGGGTCGCTCGTGACCTCGATTAGGCAATCAGAGTCCTCTTCATTGGCAACTGTCTCTTCTCTCTCTTCAAACTAACACATCCATCAGGCGACAGTCGTAAAAGATCAAGCACTGGTTCCCATCACTGCAAACAACAAGTTATTACTGTGGATTCGGATTTTCTGCCAGTGCCCCTTTTTGAAGGTCTGTTATTGATCACCTCAAAAACTCAGGTTTTTTTTAATTTTGCCCAGCCCAGCACAGGTTTTTGGCTTTAACCGGGTTTTTCGGGTTTTTAATTTTAACTGGGGCTGCGCAAATCTTGATTCTTTTCAAATATTCGATTAGAAAAAGTAAAATCTTTCCCGATTCAAAAAGTTTCGATTAGAAAATGAAAAACAACTTGAGATATGAAAGACAGCCATAGGGATGGGATAGGATTCGATTCGAAAGTGTTATTGATTCGAGATTTTAAATGATTCACAAAAATTTGAATTCGAATTTGAACCAAAAATTTGAACCAAATTTAAAAATGTTTGCAAAAGCTTCAACAAGAGAACGATTCGCAACCGTTTAAACTGCTCTGGAGTCGGGACTTTTCCAACCTGATAATGAGGTTCGGATATGAATTCGAAACGAAATTTCAGATTCAATTTGAAGAGCAGAACTGCTCCCTAGATTACACACCAGGCCTTCGACCGAGGATACCCCCTGGCCGAAGGATACGCTTGGCCAGGAGGTATCCACAGCGAAGGTCCGTGGGGTGATGCCCCTGTGCCCAACCCTGACCCAGACTAGAACTTCCCACGAACTGTGATAATTTAGCGGACGCACGACAAAGCGCAGAGCTTCAAAGCAGTTACTTCAGATCATGCACCATAGATGACCGAGATCTATTGAAAAATAAACTAAAAAGTTGTAGGTACCGCGATATCTCCATTCGAAAATAACTTCTTCATAGCTTCTCATAAATGACCGAGATCTATTAAAAATAGATTAACCCTTAACCTGGCGGTGACATGCACACATGACACCTTTTCTTTGCCATAAGCTGGCGGTTTGGTTTGCCAAAAAAATTCAAAAAAAATTTTTTTGCCTTCACCATCGCTGAAACCTCTTCTTCGCAATCATGAAGAGTCCAGATGTCAATTCCGGCTGCAAGGCATCAAGAATGATGAAAGAAGGGGTAAAAATCGGTGTCATGTACACATGACGACTTCACAAAAACTCAATTTTGGGACTTGGACAAGACCCCTGACTTTTTTTTATATTCAGGTTACTTGTGGTAAAGTCAACTTTCGGATGACACCAGTGCGGGGAAAGTACTTCCCCCGGCACGGGTTATCATCCGAAAAAGCGCTAAAATGAACCGTTTAGCCGGAAAGTGGCGAAAAAGCCTTCAAAAACTGGTTTCTTTTTCCAATACAAAATCTGCGAAATCGGTGTCATGTGTACATGACGTATTTGGCCACATTTTTGTGCCCTAAAACTACTCTTGACAAGGTTAGTCATAGGTAGTCTGAAGTCATATTGAGTACAAATACATATACTTTTTTACACTTATTAACGCTGGAAGACCAAATAAGTGAGAAAATATGCATTATCTCTTGATTGCTGGAGAAAATCATTGAAATGGTGTTGGCATACCTCACAAAGGCTGAGGAAACTGAATGATCCATAAGATGAGCGCACCATATGGCTTTGCCGATAGAGAAAGAAACCAAAATCTTTATGTGCATTTTTCTCCCATTTCATTTTATTTTTCTCTCATCAAGCCATACCTATATAGAAAGGGGTAGAGCTTTTGACGACGTTTTCAATGCCATTAGGGGGTTCATTGCTTTGTCTGCGGACTCACTGGATGTGATTTTCGAAGTTTCGATTTTTCCATCTGCTTTGCTATACAATCTAAAGGCTCACAAGTTCAAAATGAAGCAAGTGGGTAACATTAAGCAGTGTGGAAGCATGTCCGATTAGGGCTTGTGCGTACTTTTGGCGCCAAAATGATGCATAGGCATCAGCAATGAGTGTCCGTCTGTAAATTAACGAATCGCAGCATGGTTTGGAGGTAAAAACTTCGTGCAAAAGATGGTGTCATGTGAACATGACACCGCCAGGTTATGTCTTCCTACCCCACCGCCAGGCAGAGGGTTAAAAAGTAGTACCGCAATATCTGCATTTGAAAAAAACTTCTTCCACGAAATTTGCCATACTGCATGTTTAAATGAATGCTGAACAGCCAACTCTCTGTGGATTTATGTGAAACAGAGACCAAAATAAGTGAAGAACATCAACTGTAATCAAATTTCAATTTTTTTTTTTATTTTGTCACTTTTTCCAGTGTGAAGCATTGCCTTTATTCGAATACCTATATTTGTGCTGTTTTCTCCCAATTTTTTTCAGCGAATACATGTGCAGACTGCCTATGTCGCTTGTTATTGGAGTTGCCACAAACTGGTGCACATTGGACAAGTGGCTTCCTCAAAGTGTCGTTCACAGCCTGAAGTTGGATCTGTTTCAACTTCTTCCGGCACCACAGTACCTGACCTTGATCATGGAAAGGGTAAGTTTCTTTTGTGTGGTGGTTTGTTTTTTCTGTTCCATTTCTGATAAATCGATGTTGGTTGTCAAGCAATCTGAAAAGAAATATTATAAATTACTTCCAAAATTCCGGCAAATTGTCGGGGTCTCAGCCATGTGCAATATTCTGGCCACCACTATCTTTCCATTTCGTCACGTGGTATTTCCATGGTTTGCCTACCTATTTAAAAATTTTGCCAATTTTTGAATCTTTCTTTTTTAATGAATCATGATGGCCATTTTTTGTTTTCAATGTTTCATTTTTCAAATCTGTTGTGTGCACTGCACTGCTGCTTAAAAAAAGTAAAAGCGATGCTTTTTCGCATGTAATTGTGAGAAAAGTGAGGTATTTCATGGAGAACAATGTATTTTGAAGCAATTTTCACAGTTCGTGGAAAATGATGCTTTCACAATAATTGCTGGAATTGCGTTTCAATTGACTGAAATGGAAATTAATCTCAAAAGATGGTTGAAATGTCCTATTTCGTTTTGGCGGTGCCAATCCCTTATCACCATTTTCTGTGTGCTCAACATACAGCACATTCAGCTAGATTGAAGTTACTTCCTGCTGCAAGTCTAGCTGCATGTCAAATTCTCGCTGCCAATTCATCCTCTCTCCTGATAGTTAATCGACAGTGGTAGGTGCCTGTCGTGCTTTGGTGGTACCTGCTCAAAAACTGCTCCCAAAACTGAAAAGCACGCCTTCTCATTGGCATTGATCTCAGTCAGGAGCCTATTTTTTGATTTCTCATTCTGAGAAAATTATGGTTTGGCGCCAGCTGTGGACTAGCTGACACTCGTTTATTACCAAAATGTCCAAACTTCAACAACAGATGCATATTACAAGGAAACGTCATCCCTCCACCCGTGGCAGATTGCTGATGCTAACATAATATGCCAATTTAACTTCAGCCAAGTACGTTCAATGGTAGGTACCTACTTACAAAAAACTGGTTTTGGCTTGATATCACTTGCATCACAAAGAGTGCAGGTTTTATTTACAATGCTTTTTCAATTTTCACCTGCAGTTCCATCCAAAGCTACCCTCTGATTCCATTGGATTTTCATGTGAAATAAAAAAATGATCTGCTAGGTTTGAGATGGGGTTGCCAGATTGGGGATGGGGTGGGGGTACAATTTTAGTGGAATAATGTTGAGGCATACCTACCCTAAGTGCAGGGGAGGGTTGAGAGGGAAGCTGCTTCCCCCAGCAGAGTTCCAGTGTGCAGAACCCTTGGAAGGGGCTTATAGCTGGAAGTACAGGTTCCTGAAAATAAAAAAAAAGTAAAATTCCCAAGTACCAGACATGACTTGACTGTCTGACCATCGCAGTCTGGTAGGGGATACCACTCTACCAGACAGGGCCTTCCTTCACAGGACAGGAGTTTTCTCTCCTTGGAATGTGCCCGAGGGGGTCCGCTGCCGCTGGCTTTGAAGCCAGGGGATCTTGAATCTTGTGGCCTTTGTGGTCAGATGGGTCCTCTAACCTTTGTGGCCAGGCAAGGGTTCCATGGCCTTCCGCAAGGAGGACAACCCCTTACTGGAATGCCTCAGACATTTAAACGGTCAGTGGAAGGATCGACCAGACATTTAAGAGGCATCGCTGCTACGGAACAGAAGTGGAAAAGCTAGGCCTAACTGATAAAACGATTTGAAACTCGCGCATTTTGAACGCTTAATTTTTTACCGAACTAGTCGGACATTGGTATTTGACAAAAATGATGACATTCCTGCCCTCCAGTGGACCAAATGTCCCGTTTTGCTGAACCTTTCTTTCTGCATTTTGCTACTTTTGACTGTTGGTTTTTTCTATTCTCTCTCTATTTCCAGATAATCATTTCCGAAAAGATTCCATTCAAACTGGGTCCGAAAGTTTTCCGCATGCTGGTTGACATGTTTCTTTTCCACGATTATTCAATTCAAAATTTCATGCATTTGTTGAAGGTATGTATGTGTTTCAGAAATGATACCAAAAAACAATTTGGCTGCCACGTGCAAAAATAGCGGCATGAGCAGTGGGGACCACAGCAAAACCATGCTGTCTAGGTGGCTGGTTTTTTCTTGTTTGGCTTTCTGGAGCCATTTTGTATTGTTTGGTAACATTTTTAGGGTGTGTAGTGTGGATCATTTTGATACATACCATGCCTCAGGTGGTACTGGTAGGTATGTGCATGCCTACTGATGCACATGGCAGCCAATTTGTTTTCACAAAATGGACAGCATGTCATAAATGTTTTTCTTCTTGTGATGCACGTTCGCCCAAAAAATCCGGTCAGTCTGAATTTCGAAGTTTGAAAATAGCCTCTTGGGATTTGTTCCGGCAGAAAATTTGTGATTGCTGGCTTATGATCGCATATGGGACAGGTTTGCAGTCCTCGGCATCTGAGGACATGTCCCTGTTGTAAGTGGCGATAGAGCACGCATTTTGGCGAATTTTCAGTTTTAGGATTTTCGGATTCCACACCTGAAAGGCTGTTTTTTCGTTGGCTTTTGGGAGTTTCATGTTCCACACCTGAAACTGTTTTTACTGGTTTTGGTAGTTTATTTGGGTTCCATACCTAAAGGCAATTATTGGCAGACGTATCGGGTTAATTTGATGAATCCCATGATATCTGCTGCTGACCCAGTGCTGACATCCCCCGTGATTTTCATGGAAAACTTCCCCATGTGTTAGAGTGTTACAGCTTAACATTAGAGGGCTTAGGAGTAAAATAAACGAATTTAGTAGCCTTGTCTCTGTGGTTCAGCCTGATATTTTCATCTTAACAGAAACAAAGCTATCAAATGAGATCTTCAGTGAAGTGTTTTCCATTAGATTTCCATATTTTTCGCAAAGATCGTGATTTCATGGTGTGGAGTGGCAATAGGTGTTAGATCCACTTTTGATTCTGAGTTGCTTTTCATTGACCCAAACCATGATATGATTGGTTGCAAGTTTTCTGTTAGGAAAACCCTGTGAGTTCCCTGGTTGTTGTAGGTGTTTATCGCCCACCTTCTCGTTCTTCTGACTTGTTTGCTCCGCTCTCGCACGCTCTTGCCCAGTTGGGGTTTCAGCGTAGCCCTGGTAAAAAGCTCTTAATAGCTGGTGATTTCAATCTCCCCCATGTAAACTGGATAGAAATGTCTACACCGACTGGCCTTTCTTGTACAACGCTGTCAAATAATGCGATAAATTTT
>JASGXE010008593.1:0-19835 GCA_030068105.1 Sinentomon sp. SZTP_YWyxl
ATAAATAAGATGTGTATTAAACTTTCTTTTAGCACTACTACCTTCGAGTTTGAAATTTTAGTTGTTGATTTGGTTGGTCTCCAGGGATCTCTCTCGAATTGGGTCTCTGAGAAAAGTGGTCGCTGGTGAGAAAAGTGGACTCGCCGGCCGTTGAAAGGCAGTCTCGGAAAAGTGACCTGTTGAAAGATCATTAAACACAACCTTGGGAAGTCAGGCTCCATGAACACAGAGAAGACATGTTGAAAATTGGCGTCCTGGAAAACCGGCAGGAAACAATTGCATCCGTGCTGAAACATGCGTTCAGTGTCTTGTAAAACCACGGTAATAATTGCAGATTTCTTTCAGTGTAACCACACCATTTTGCAATGAAAAGACGTTTGGATTAACACTGGAACTACGAAATGATCAAATGTTCGGTGGGTGATTTTTTGGAGTAAAAAACAAGTGCAGGTGAATCTTGGTCGAGTCAACAAACAAGGAAGATTTTCAGTATTATGGCTACATGCTGCATGCAATGCAAGAGGGTAATTAAATTGAACGAATGCAGTTCACTCATTTGTCGGACTGCAGTTCTTATCTTCACAAACAGATTAGTATGTGACATTTCGAGGATGAAGGCATTGTCTTAGCAGAATTTATGTACTCATAATGTAAAAAATTGCTGCCGATCAGATTTCGGCAAAAACTCCATTGTGCATAAATTGAAGATCCTTTTTTTATAACCGAGGTCAATATCTGACAGCTCCAGTAAGCTCTGTTGAAATCTGACGCACCGCGTGCATGAGAGTAAAAAGAACGAAAAAAAAAAACGTTTGGGGGCAACAGTTAATTGGGAAAAACACATTTAAGGGTACATTAATTCTGCCGCCACCATATTTCCTCATTTCTGTTGAGGATCAGGCAAGTAACAGCGGCTTGTTGCATGTTCGCATTCGTCAACAGGAATGTCACATCCTGGAAACATCACCGTCATGGGCTTTGCAGCTTCATAGTTATCACAAAACCTTTGTTTAACAATGAAAAGAAATTTTATTTCTATTTTGCAACATTTCCATAATCTCAACAAGGCACAAAAATAAATGGAGAACTCACTCTGCCATGTTCTCCATTGCAACACGCCCTCAGGTTTAACTCATAGCCAATTCAACAGGCGGACGCAATTTGAATGCATTAAGGATTAAGGAATGATTGTTGTGTACAGAAATGAAATTTTCGCGACACAAATCTATCAATTGAATTGGGCCTTGAGTTGAACCTGAGGGTGAGTTGCAATGGGGAATGCCGACTGTTGCATTCCACGTAGAGATGCCACACACAATTGATATAGCTCAACCATCAAGAGGCATAAGTTCGCAAACTTATGCCTCATTATTGGTGTAGGTACCTGTCTGGTTTTAATTTTTTTTCCAAGCGAACATTCGCATTTGGCCAATCTTGCAAAGTGTGTGTTCTTCTGATGCAATAACTTGTCCACTTGAGGGGAGAATTTTGCCCTCTTGCATTTTTACACCAAGAAAGAATCACAGAGTGCAATCTGGACTTTTGTTTTCGTGGACCCTTTCCCAACACCCTGCACAAATATAAAAGAAATTGTTTTGCCAGATATTGAATGATGCATTCACGAGTAAAAAAGATGCACGGATACTCTATTTGACACGCAGCCTACTGAAACTGAACGAACACTGCACGGGACATAACCAAAAAGGCATTGGTTTAATTGAATGCAACATGGGAAGACAGATTGTGGAAGTTGCCGAAAGAAATTTTAATGCTAATCATCATTATGTGCTTCCGGTAAGTATTCAGGGTGGTTTAAATTCACACGGCGTTCCACTACCTGATCATCAGGGGGTGTATTAGTGGGAGTACAGCAACCACTTGCAATCCAATTTTGACTGAAGCTTTGCAGATCACCCTGCACTGGATTTGTAAGGACATAACGTCAAGTTGTCAGCAGTCAAAATAACGGCACTCAATCAAAGGAGGATACAATGTTTCCATGAATGAGGTGGAGCTGTCAAACCTCTCACCTGTCGACCTGAGGGAGCAGTCAAACACGGCAACATTTTAACAACCACTTTGCATACCAAAATTACAGAACGCAGTGCGATCAAAAGCCCAAGTAAATCATGTTTTCTAAGTACAAATGGCGAGTGTTGTTTTGGGGGTCATGGATAACTGTTGGCCTTTATGGGCCGATTTTTTAAACGAAGCCTATCTTTTATGCCGCGGATCTTTCTTTTTCTTTTGTATGCAAAATTGCATGTAAAAAAGAATCCACCCAAAGGATGGGCTTCGCTTAAAAATTGGCTCGACGATTGAAACGGGGAGAAATGAAATGAGTATTTACATTGAAAAATGAGTGGTTTTGGACCATCCTGTATTTATTTATAGGCAATCCGTTCAGCAGGACAGGTTTTTTGCCAAGTGCCCATTATTGATCTTCAAATCTTGTTGATTTTTTCCCACTTTGATGTATGTTCCGGGTTGACTGTACTCGTTTTTACTTCTGAACTTTTTGCAGCCAATGTGCCTTAGCAGGTCTACACCAGTCAACTGTCGTCCGGTTGATGAGTGAGGCGAAAGGCCAGAGGCCCGCCTCAGAGACCCCAGTCTATTTCCCTCCTGTCGTCCGGAAACAAAATGTGGCATGCAGTTGACTGGAAACATAAAACTGGGATGGTTGTGGATCTCTCAATGTTGTTGGCAACTGATGCGCTTTTTTGGAGATTTTTTCGCTCACCACTTTAGACAGTGTTGCAAAACGTACCTGAAACCAACACTCGCCTCTCAATGAATCGTTGCTTATGCTCAGTGCTCCTTGGCTAATTCGCAGCCTCATCCAATTGGAAAACGGTGCTGCTGGTTTGTGTATTTTCATCTGTTGGTTACATATTCACATTATGTTTGTTTCCGTTTCGCCCCAAGAACATGTGTTGAATTTTATTATGAGGTCTACACCGAACTGGACATACCCCACTTGTGCCACATTTTCATATTTGAACCCAAGTGCTGCCTACCTTGGTGACACGAGTACTGATGCATCCAGATATCCTTGTTTTGGCAAAAATGAAAAGTGACAAAATTACCCAATGAGCACACGTTGGGCAGCATTGGCCGTTTGTGGTCTATAGCCATCCCTGAAAGAGCTTCCTATAGCCTCTTTCTTAGCCATCCCTTGCTCCATGATCATTTTGGCATGGAGCTTAAAAGGATGGCCAAGATATTTCTGGAACATATCGAATGACTTCAGTCTCGCTGAAAGGACCCAAATTTGATGCCTTTTATCGCTGACACCAACTGTGGGGACATGAACTCCGGATAAACGCTAATCCGATGTTGTGGATTAAATTTTTGCCATTTACTTCAATGGAAAAAATGCAACCTCAGATTGGCGTCAATCCGGAGTCGATGTCCCCAAATAAATTTTATTTTGAAAATAAGCAACAATTGTAGACGAATTGAAAAAAAAAATAACAATATTGGCACTGCAAAACTAACTGATTTCTTGTGTCAACTGTTTTGAAATTGTGATCAATTTCATGGAGGAACTGTGGACAAATTTTGAATCTCTGATGGCTGAAATTTGCAAAAAATTGAGTTTTGATGAAAATATGACGTCAACACGCAGCTTTTGTCAAATTCAGACGTCAAATTCAGCAAAACCGTGAAGCCACCGCACCCCGTCATGCACCTTACCGCAAATCTGGAGTTTTAAGCAGGAACCTGAGTTGTAAAGCTATCTTACCACTGTCACTTTTCACGCTGTCACTTTTCGCTTCATTTTGACTGTTAGGTAATAAGTGGTATTGGAAATTTTGCCAACTCAGGCCAAGTTTGATATCAGACAGACGACAAGATTGGCAAAACGTAAAAATGAACAAGCTCATCGTTGTGATCGGTATCCTTGCTGCTTCGATGTCAATTACAAACAGGTATGACAAATGACAACAAATAATCAATTACAAACATTATTGTATGATAACAAAATAAATGTTATGTGTTTCTGCTTCTGGAAGTTGCATTTGCACGTCTGAGATAGCGATGCCACAGGGATGAAATAGCCTAATGCCCAGTTTTTCCAACACGGATCAAAGTGGAGATGATCTGAGATCAATTGATCTCGGATCAGATTCTGATCCGAGATCAAAATGAGTTGAGTTTTTTTCAGCAATCTGATCCGAGATCAATTGATCTCGGATCAGAGGCACTGATCTCGGATCAGAGAGAATTTCTGATCTCGGATCAGTGTCGGAAGCACTGCTGGAACAGGCTCTGCATTGGAGTTCACATGCGCATTTTCGTTGCCATGACAACAGAGAACGCTTGCGAAGGAACGCCCCGTCAAACAGGGACCTTGTTCAAGCGCGTGTCGGCGTAAAGTATAAACTGACATTATCGTGAGTTTTCAACGACCGGGGGAAGTAGCGCAACGGCAGCGCGTCCGACTGCGGACGCGCAGATACCGGTTCAAACCCAGCTGAACGCAAAATTTTCCAAAATCGATGAGTGATTGAGTGATCATTTGGCTGTTGTTTGGAAGTGTGGATTTTGGCGAGCTGCATGACAAATTTTTTGAATTTTGTTGCAGTTGTCGTGTCAATGTTGATGATGCTGAAAAACGTTTGGCGCAGTGAGCAGAATTTTCTTGCTTTATTCGAACTTATTTTGCGCTTCTTCTTTCGGGTGCAGTTCTAAAAACTTGACATATCTGGAGGAGACCAAACTCGCGGACGTGATTTGCTGCTTGGGCTGTGCGATTAGATTCGAAGGAAAAACGAGATTCGAAATTGATTCGAGATTCGAACTTTTTGGGATTCGATTCGAGAGGATTTGACTCGAGAATTTTGTAAGATTCGAAAAAAATTAAAAGTTCTGCCTGCGGCACCAAAAAGGGAATGGTAACAGCCAGCACACATTCTGTGATCGAGAATCGGGAATTGCAATAACTTTGAATAAAGCCAGTAGTCATAGGACTGTGCGACACTTGATTCGATTCGACGATTCGATTCGAAAAACTCGAATCTTAGACGATTCGAAATGATTCGATTCGAAACTGGGCAGTGGATTCGGATTCGATTCGAGATTCGAGCAACATGGATTCGATTCGAGGGATTTGATTCGAATGCTGATTTGCACAGCCTATTTGCTGCCATCATTAGGGAGACGGCAAGGTCGGTCAAGTCAATTTGGCCCTTCGTTTTCTTTGATTTGAAAAGGCTCAGAAAATGAAAAAAATGTTTTCGATCGGTGAACAAGACACACTCTGTCTTCATACATCATGGGAACCATATACCTAAAAGCCAAAAAATGGATAAAAATTGAAAATTTTATGAAATTTTGTGGTTACATAAAAGGGGAAAACGTGCAAAAAATAAATCGCCACAAGTGCCACCGTTCGGACTGAATGCCTGCAAAAACAATGCAACTCTGCGACCAACTGCGGCACAGTTGAACACAAATGCCAGGTTTGATCCACCCTTGATCCGCCAAAAATGGAGGATCAGATTTGATCTCGGATCAGAGCCAACTGATCCGAGATCAGGACTTGAGCCACCTTGGAAAAACACACAGTTTTGATCCGAGATCAGCCACTGATCCCGGATCAGTTTCGACACCGTGATCTCGGATCAGATCCAAAAAAACTCGAATTCGACTTGATTTTTTGACCAGGCAGAGATCAGTGGCTCCTGATCTCAGATCAAATTTTGATCCGCGTTGGAAAAACTGGGCATAAGTGATTCGGTGTGGCCAATTTTAAAGGAGCTAAGTGAAAACGAAATGAAATTTTTCAATGTTGAGCAACAATGCTTTTTGAATGGGAAATCACAGGAATAGAAATTAAAGTGTTTTATGCAAAGCTCGTTTTAATTTGTGCACGGCGAATCACTTAGGCTATTTCATCCCTGTGGCATCGACTCATCAGACGTTTTAATGGGAGAAGTGCTCCGGAATAGCGTTGATCTGAGGTTGCAGGAAAAATTTTTAACATTGAAGTAAATGGAGAAAATTTTTCCCGCAACCTCGGATTTATCCTATTCCGGAGCACTTGCTTCTCACACACAAAAGGAGTTATTCCTTTCGGCCAATGTTTCGACCACAGAGGCACCATCACTATCCATGATGTAGCACATGGACGAACCAGGCAGAGAAGTCAAAAAGATGTTGGAATCATCAAGTCTGGTTTGATGATTTTCCAGTCTTTCGTTCGGTGTTGTCGTTTCAGCCTATCTCCAGAAGAGGCCCCGATCAAGAAGCGGTCCTTGGGACTGATAACGATACTTCAGGTTTCCAACAACACAATGGTGATGGACACCCCAGTCAAAACAGGCTCAACTTTCGACATCCGGCCAAAAGGTTGAAGCACCTTCGACCGGTCTGATGCCCAATACTTGGCCACGACATTGGCAAATGTTAATTCTTGGTCATCCCAGTTGGTGATGCAATGTCATGTCAGGTTGTACTATGTGAGCCAAGGCTGGCAGTAAAAATGTGTCTGAGAGCCTTCAAGGCTCGTTTCAAAATTCACCATTGACAACGGGAATTGGCATCTTGACCCGTAAAAGATCCCAAGCAACCAAAATCGTTTTCCCATCATCCTTAAATTAAAAATGGAAGTTTTTATCTTGGGAAATCACTTAAAATAATACGACTTTCCAAATGGGTTTCAAGAATTTCCTCCGACATAATCTATCTTTGCTCCGAAATCTATTTCCTCACACTTCCTACCTTTGCAAACAGAACCCTCCTGCCCATTCCTTTGCCACTTCATTTCACCAACATGCCGGTGAGATAAATCCATTTTTATTTTAGAGGCAGCCACAATCACTCTATTTCTCTCCATTCCTCCCTCCCTCTGACCTCCATCTATCCCTCCCCTTCGCTCCCTCATTCTTTACCCCCTCTCTTCTCTCTCTCCCCCTCCTTCCCTTCTCTGTTCCCCTATCCCTCTCTTCCTATCTAATCCTTTTACAGCCTGTCTCTTTTTTTCTGTCTTGTAATCTGTCACACTTTGAAAGATTCCTATCTTTTATTGTTCATGGACTATTTGATTTCTTATTATTTCAGGAATTGATGGATATGAGACTTTGTCTCCCGCGTAATTTGCTCACTTAAATTTTCATTCTCCTCCGCCCCTCGGTGGGTTGTCTTCTTGAAAGGTTGCCTTTCATTTTGAGGTTACTCATCGCACTCATCTCACAACAAAGTTTTTTTGGATATGGCTTGCAGCAGAAGCAGCGTTTTCTGTTTTTCACTCGGACATCCATCGCATTGTGAAACTCAGTTATTTTGTAGAATGTAGAGCATCTAGCTGTGAAGCCGAGTGGGGCTATAGATACACCCAAAGACACTGAAAGTGTAAGAATCGAGAAGGCAATTGAATAATAGATCATCAACAATTGCTTGGTTTGGTTGCCGTTTTGATTTCTATGGTTTTCTTCTTTCTACATTCAGTATCAGTGGGCGTACACTGATCAAGGACCACCCTTGCTGGATGCAGGCAGTTTGGCCCACTGACAATCACATTCCATCGTGATCTTTTTGCTGAGTTTTTTATTGATTGGACGTTACTGGTGCATTCTAATTTTGCACTCCGTAT
This sequence comes from Sinentomon sp. SZTP_YWyxl, assembly GCA_030068105.1. Taxonomy (NCBI): domain Eukaryota; kingdom Metazoa; phylum Arthropoda; class Protura; order Sinentomata; family Sinentomidae; genus Sinentomon; species Sinentomon sp. SZTP_YWyxl. The sequence goes on from JASGXE010008593.1 coordinate 7,601, forward strand.
CTGGAAATTTCACGTGACCTTTTCCAGTTTCTCAGTGGCCAGTGGGTTGGTAAATTTCTTGAAGGGATGGGGGGCTCAGGAGTATTCTGATCTTATTTTCTGGATGTGAATGTTGTTTAGTGGGGTTCAAAATGATTTCAAAGGAGCATCAAACTTATGGCCAAAATGAATATAGAAATATCAAATTTTATTCAGCTTCTGGCGGATTCAGAACCCCAGACCCCGTCAGAGATCTCTGCCTCTTGAAACTCTATGTGACAGGCATGATTCTCCCAGAGCAACCAGCTCAAAAAGCAGTCACATATCATGGTAACTGGCTGAGATTGATGAGCTGACGAACAGTGAGCAAATTTTTGCAATGCATAGATCATCCCATCATCCAAAATGAGACAGGATGCATTTGTGCATGCATTGATGTTTACGTGAAGGAAGCCAAAAGGCAAAAATAGGTACTGCTGCTTCCCAGACAATTCAAGTCTTGTTGAAAATGTGGTACACACTCTCATGCACATTGAAGTTGCAAACAATAATGTACTGATCGAGGGACTCAACACCCGCGAACCTCTGCTCCTGTTATCCTTGGTGGAGCCCATGACGAACACTTGTACACGGCCCCAATTTGGTACGCCACTCCAACCGCTGTAACTTGTCGCAAAGGGCGCCACCTAATTTCCGATTATCGTTTTTCAGGGTCAATGCTTTGTCATGTTTGCCGTGTGACAAGTCAAAATGCAAAACCATCGAAGAACTGAATTGTGCTTATGGTGAAGCCATTGATATTTGCAAATGCTGTCCAGCTTGTGCAAAGGTATGCTGCGCTTGTGAAACTGTTTTCTTCCAGTAAGCGATCCTCCATTTGCTAAAAATCATTGGAGAGAAAAAAGGAGCTTCAAATCTGACTACAGACAATAATAATTGTCTCACAATATTATATTTGAACCTGGATTTTGCAAAAATACATTGACTGCATCGATAGATAAGACAGATTTGATAATCTTGACCTCGACCTACTCCACATTAATTTCTTCACAAAATTACTTTTTGGTTGTCGAATCTTTTTTAGTACCCAAATAAAAAATAAACAATCAACATTGGATTGATAATTCCTTTCAAAACGCAATTATTTTATATCAGTAGCTCTAAAAAATATGGTGCAAAAATTAATTACGAATAGAGTGTAGCGTGCTTGGTATAGGCATAGAGTGCTTGTCATTGGAATAGAATGCTCCTGAAAAATAATAGGCACATTTTTAAGGCTGTTTAATGCAGCAGCACTTCCTACCTTGAAGAAAAAGCAAGATTACACTAGAAATTTAAGAAGTTACTGGCAAATTGAACACCGACCATGCCAATTTTAGTGAAATGCGAAGTATCTGCAATGTTCTGGAGCCATCTACACATCCATCAGTCTTGATAAATGCAGAAGTTCACACAAGCCAAGCAAAGATAGATAAGACTCTCACTGGAGAAAATAGCTCAGCCTGGTCGAAATCCGGCAATTGCTTCCGAATACACAAAGGAAAAAAAAATTAAAAATCGGAAGAAAAAACAGATTGCTGGCTGTTTCTTATTGCAAGAGGGCTAGGCAGGTTTTAATTCAAATGCTCGCCTTTCCCTAAATGCTTTCCAATAAAAAACTACATCCTGTTTTATTTGTACAGGGTCCAGGAGAAGTTTGTGGTGGCCTATGGAACAAAGATGGCCACTGCATGGACGGCTACAAATGCATCAACCCGCCGATAGAAACCGAACCAGGATATTACGATCCCAATCCAGATTACACATGCATAGATGAGAAGGAGAAAGATTAGGAAGAAAATGTGATCGAGATTGGCCATGAAGGCCACCTGTTCATTTTCAGTTTCTTTTTAGTCATTTGGTCATGTAGGCCAAATGACAGATTTTTCTGAATAGTTCTTGCTGACCATCGAGTGTGAAGTTGTTAGATTTGTCCCCATTGTGCGGGCTCTTGACTGACAGAATAACAACGGTCTGTCTTTCTGCTTGCTGTTTGCTCTTGGGGTATTGGTACAAATGGAACTCGAGTGCTAGAACCATCAGTAAACAGCACTTGGATGCTTGAAGCATAACAGCCTTGCAAAGATCAACCTCGACGGGGACATTAGAATCAAAAATTTTCGAGGGTGGGGAATAGACCACTGGGTGGCATACCATAAGAAGACTGTCTTGAAGGGGAAGTAAAGAAGACCATTGTATCTCTAGGAAGGACCCCTGATTCTAGTTTTGGTGGAAATCCGTCACAATTGGCCACCCAGTTCACCTCCGCCGGCAGAAAGCCATCACCGAAAGGTGATTAAGGCTTCTTTTTATTGACAATAACTTAACAAAAAGACTAGGCCAAAAAAACAAAGATTTATGTACGATGTATTGTTTTGTATAATTTAATAGTGGCAATAAATTTACATTTTTGAAAATTTAACAGAATACAGACACATATAAAAAGTGGGAGTGTGTGTTTACATTATTAAAGCAAACAATAACCACATGCAAGCCCACACAATAACAAGCAGCCTGACAGTCTGCAAATGCTGCAACTGAGATTGTAAAGACATGTTGCTTCCAGTGATGAGTCCCTTACAATGAGAGTCAGATGCACTGAGTTTCATACAACGAGAGTCAGATTTATCGAGTCCCATGCAATGAGAGTCAGATGCACTAAGTCTCATGCAATGAGAGTCAGATGCACTAAGTCTCATTCAACGAGAGTCAGATGCATTTGGTCTCGTACAATGAGAGTCAGATACACTAAGTCTCATGCAATGAGAGTCAGATGCATTTGGTCTCATTCAACGAGAGTCAGATGCATTTGGTCTCGTACAATGAGAGTCAGATGCACTAAGTCTCATGCAATGAGAGTCAGATGCATTTGGTCTCGTACAATGAGAGTCAGATGCACTAAGTCTCATGCAATGAGAGTCAGATGCATTTGGTCTCGTACAATGAGAGTCAGATGCACTAAGTCTTATGCAATGAGAGTCAGATGCATTTGGTCTCGTACAATGAGAGTCAGATGCATTTGGTCTCGTACAATGAGAGTCAGATGCATTTGGTCTCATACAATGAGAGTCAGATGCATTTGGTCTCGTACAATGAGAGTCAGATGCATTTGGTCTCGCACAATGAGAGTCAGATGCATTTGGTCTCGTACAATGAGGGCGAATGCATTTGGTCTCGTACAATGAGAGTCAGATGCATCGAATCTCATTAAAAGAACGAACTGTTCACTGTGCTAGTGGTTGATGAAGGAATTTCAAGATCTACTCGTACAGATAAGTTTGAGCCATACACAATTAGAGCAACGATGAAACATAACAACAAAAAGAAGGAAATCAGAAAGCCGAGTTCTGCACAGAAAGAAGATGAAGAGAATCAACTACCAAGTTCAAGTTATGCTTATGCATAATCACATTGTACGAGTAAAGATCACTTGTACCAGACAGGCACTCACAATTCATGAAGAAAAGCACCAGCCGTTTTCCCCAGAAGAAGCACATTTCCTTGGAAGAACATTGGCTGTTTGAATTGTACGTGCAGCCACAATTGCAGTTTTTTAGCTGGCAAAATTTTTTTTTGCTCTCATGGTAGCGAGATGGGAAGGCAAGGCCACTCACCTTGCAGCGCTGTTGCTTGAATTGCCTGCCAGCTTCTGTGAATGTGAGGTGTTATGCCGGCTGAAAAATGTAAGATGTGGCCGCACCAATTGCATATTATAGTTTTCGTCATTCGAAATCTGGAAAACTGGTATCTCCTGAGGGAGGATGATGGACTACGCAACATGGAATGAAAATCAGAAAAACACGATGGCGTTCCATGCTTGCAAACAGGTCAGTCAGTGGAAAATGATGGCAACAGCAGATGTTTGCAATTCAGCGGAAATTATTGGAACCACAAGCATGAGTTTGCATCTCATGTGAAGTGAACAAACACCATGCACTTGAAACTGTTCTACCCACCCCTACCCCCAAAACTTCAAAAAAAAAAAAAAAAAAAAAAAAAAAGCAAGAACAAAAGATCTGATGTTGAACAGGGGCAATGTCTTCAAAAAAGTTGTTGGACAAAACTGACCTCCACTGCAGATCTTATACCGTACTGTCAACTTCAGTTATTAATTTCTACTGTGAAAGCACACATTCATTTTATTGAGGCGAGCGAGCATATGCTCTGGATACTAGGTATAGTGGCGGCGGAAAAAGATTACTCATACGTGTGATTTTCCCATTTAACGGTTGCCTCCGAAACTTTTTTTTCATTCTTTTTACTCTTATGCATTTGGTAGAAATTAAAGCGCCAAATTGCAACGGAGCTTTCTAGAGGTGTCAGATTTTGACATTAGTGATGAAAGAGGATCTTTTATTTCTACAGCATGGAGTTTTTGCTAAAATATCAAGAATGGAAATTTTTCACATGTATGGGTAATCTTTTTCCGCCGCCAGTATACAGTGATTTCATGGATGCTTCTCAATTGTGGCATCCCTCAGTTTAGAGACCACATAAACTTGTTACAACTGTTGTGTGGGCCCTCACAGATCAACTCCAGCAATAATTCAGACAAGATCAGATTGAGATTTCAACGGGATGTGTTGTTGGATCCCATCATCCAAGAAGATCAGTCGCATTGTCATAAACTTTAGAAGTGATTTTTCTTACAGTAAGGCCTCGCAGGGAATTTTACTCATACTGCATCGTATTGGATAAGAAAACTATAGATGGTTTTTAGCAGAACTCACGTCTCATAAAAAATCTATTGCAACTTTTTTATCTCATGTTGGAATAAATAACAATTTCCTAATTATGTACGATTTGGAATTTCACTCCAAGAATTCTTTAGAGCCAAGAATGCTTCAGAGGATTCTCAGTATCTTTGCATGTGACAGGTTCAGAGCAACAACCGATGAATGAAAAAAGGATGCTTACAACAGAGTGAAGGAAGGTTGGTGGCAATGCACGGGAATGAAAATAAAACAAGCAAAGCTAAAATTACAATATGACACATTGATCAAAAATAATAATGATAACAATGGAAACAAGCCATTCAGCACATTTTTCATTCATCAGGCCAGGAGGAGAGGAGGCCATTTAGAAATTGGATACAAATGGATCTTTGCCTCTCAGATTTTGTGAACTACTTAATCATTCCACCGTGCCACCAAATTATGATGTGCAAACATATTCTTGTTAGGTGGTGCCGCTGTCTACATACAGACAGATTTCGACTCTTTTTTAAATCATCATCTAAAGTTCATTGCAGTGCATCTAGATTGCAGTCGAAATGTGAATAGTCACTTCTTTGGTTTTGGTGGTAAACTTCGGGAGAGGGAAGCCCCCCTGATGGGGTACCTACTTTAAGTCGGAATATCTTACTGAAATAAAACATAAATGAGCAACCGCTGAGCAAAATTCAGCCATTTGTCATCTTGTAGGTTCCCAACTGAAGCACCTTTTGTTCGAAAAAATCGCACCGCAATAAACAACAAGCCTGCAATTGACAAAATGTTGATCTCCACCGATAAGACAAACCATCCGAAGCAGATTCAATTACCTTCGCGAGTGGTGTGACCTCACGTTGGATTGCTAGTTTCTACAACTTCAGCATTCGTAAGTGCAAGCAATGCAGACACCAACTAGATTGAAATTGAAAACCAATTCTTGTCTCCTGCAATTCCTTCAGCACAGCTGTCAGATTTTCTGTTGAGATTTCACCATTCTGGAACCGTTTTTGGCAGAGAGATGTAGGCCAAAAAGGCAAGCAAAATAAGTAAGAAATTCTGATGATTTGAGGTTGGCAACGAACATATTCAACATCATGGGCATCAGCACACCAACCAGGAATATTCATAAATATCATTGTCCCAGACAACATTTCCGTAACATCCCATTCAGTTAAATCCTGCAGAAAACGCTCAACAGAAATGTGAGTTGCGATTCTCTCTCTCTCTCTGCAAGCTAAGTTGGACAAAAATCTTGGGAATCTTGTCATGTTGGTAATGGTCACCAAATTTATGTTAAGTTAGTAAGAGGGCAACTGCTGCAATGTCCACCCCACATAGCCCGGTTTGTGGTTGCTACAAAGGCACACCTTATGAAACAGGAGTGGGGCATCCCAAGTCTCAAGCTGCATCCATGCATACATGAAGCAAAAATAATTCCAGATTTCAGGCAGCGACATCCCAAACAGGCAAAGATGACTGTTTACCAAAAAATAAATAAATTCTAAACCATCAATAACAATTATTATGGAATTCGAGTTGCACGCCCGAGGATACGCGAAATAACCATGATGCACTCAAACAGATCTTTTATGAATTATCTTTCACGTGCTCCTGTCTTTCTGATTCATGGATCACCCAGCAGAGAGAGTGAGTGAGAGGGGGCAGATATTGAAGCGAAACCAAATGGAAGGACACGACACCACAGCTGTTCTAGACGTTTCGTATTTTTCCAGGGACGTAGTTCTTGTCGATGACAGGTTCCTGCAGGAACATGTGAAGGCAACGCTCATTTTGTGCCAGAGGATGGCCAGCAATCCTGAAACGAGATATGAAAAGGACAACAAAAAAGATAAAATTACCTAGTGCAGATTTTCAGGTTTGCAAACCATGACAATTTGACATTGAAACAATTTATTCAAAGTGGCTATTTACGTGGGTTGTACCAGAATTAATGAAGTTGCATCCTCAAATGCCTTGGGTACAACTTTAATCAATTTCACATCCTAAAATGACTGGAGGCATTCTTCCTTGACATCGATGCAAATTTCAACCCTTCTCATGCAACTATCAGATGTTCCATGTTGTTCCAAAGTGGGCTCTTTTTTGCCTCTGAATTTGTGCTTTTGACCAGGGCCGGACAGAGAAAAATTGCAGTCTTTACATTGCCCGCTTGATTTTTCTCAAAAGGTGAGAGTTGTACAAGCCGAGGTCAGGTTACCTGTGAATGCCTTGTGAGAACCATCTTTCTCTTCTGCAGGGTATCCCAAAATTTCTGGACTTTATGACGGCGATATTTTCATTCGGGTCTTTTTTCATTGATTCTGCGAGCCGACTGAGCCATTCTGGTGCGGATTTTAGAAAATTGCTTTAAACCAAGAATGCTTCAGATCAAGCCATCAGACAGAAGGATATTTGGGGCTGAATCAGCTGCAGTTGTTCTGTCGTCATTTTCCACTGCCTCTGTGCACCACCCATTTTTCGCTCGTTCACAACCTGACTTTTGGCTTGTGATTGAGGGTCATTTTTGAACCGCCCTGTAACACTGGAAGATTGCTGAACTATTCAAACACCAGTGGAAAATGAGCGACACTGGCCACCAGATACTGCCTCCAAAATGGAAGGATTTGGAGTTGCAAAATCTTCTAGATGTATGCCATTGAATTGTTTTTCCACCTTTGAAAAATCCTTGCTTTTTCTCCAGAGCACACAAACACACTGAATTCAAGCATCTCTATACTGAGTATCAGAAGGCTGATAAAGTTGTCCTTTGGCTCAAATGTCCACCATAGATGGATGTATTTAAGCAAACCAAAATTTGCCAAATTCGCATGCAGAATACCAAGTTAATGAGCCAACTTCCATTAATTCTGGTAGAACCTACGTAGTTCTACCTGAAAGCTCTAGGTTCTTCCAAGACAAATATTCTTGGTTGAGACAGCTTTAGAGGAAGGAAAAATAAAAGATGACGGTGAGGGAGACGCCAGTGGAGCTGCACTCAGACCGAACTTGTCCAGGTTCTAATTCAGGAAAGAGGCGCCAGTGGAGCCTAAACAGCACTTTGACAAATTTGCATAGGTGCCAATTCAAAACCTTGATTCAAGACCATGATTGGTCTACCTGACTTACCAAGATTATGAAGATTATGCAGTAAAAATGAGCCAACAGCTTCATTGTGCGTTTTCTCCCAGGGTCAAAATTCAGGTAGAAGGTAAGCGGAATATGACAGACTATTGGTATTTCATCCAAAGTCCAAAATGGGTACATGGGTTTGAGAAGAAATCTCAACAACTCGATTTTATCAATTTTAACAAATTGACAACATGGCCAAAAATGTTTGAATTTGCTAGTGATATATCTTCTCAAAAGCTACAAGTACAGGTCTATAGAGAACAGGGTATTCCAACAACGGTCAAGTGGAACTGTCTTCCGACACTTCTCCAGAAAAGCTAGTAATCCATCTCCACAATGGCAAAAAACGTTTGACGAGTTTGGTTATCGCCCTTGTCAACCAGGAAATTCCATTTTGACAAATCACTGAGCATCTTGTTGGTGTGAAACGGACCAAATGACAAACTAATTTCTGATTTTCTACTCAATTTTTCTAACTTAAGTCGATAAGACAACCAGAAAAGGCTTTTTGAATACCTGAGGTGGCGAAAAGGGTACAGGAGAAATAATGAACTTGGGAAAATCTCGAATTCAAAAACAGCCATGAAACAATGAGGGCTTCATACGAAAATGCTTGTCAATTTCCCCAATTTTTCATGCTGAGTTAAATCCAACAGATCCTGCTCTCCATTGCTGGAATTAACAACCCCCCAATGAAAGGTCTCTCAATTGTTTCGGAAGTCAAAAGATCACAGAACAAGAGAGGTTAGTATTGGCAACCAAAGATCGAGGATTGCTGTGCTATGAAGCCTTTTGTTTTGACTTTAGTTTGGAAGGGTTTGAACCTGGGGTTTTTGCAAACAGAGTTCGTTTCAATCTCCTTCAAAAGCAAACTCTTACGAAACATGATATATGCATGCAATTGAAATTTGAATTCAGTGGCTGATGTGGCCTCCTGCACAGGAGAGGGCACATAGGCATGCTTCCTGCATGGGATCTGGGACAGAGCCCCAGCATGATGTCAAACAGAGCTACTTGGTAGGGGATCAGGTGATGAATTCCACCAATGGACCGAGAACTTTTAAGGTTTGGAGTTTGTTTTCGGTGCAAAAAATTGAGGGATTTTCCTGAAAATTTTACAGACAATATTTTTGCTCCAGAAGGAGCTCCCGCTGATTGAATAAACTTTTTACAGCATTCTGTTTTTCAGGCCTTGAACACAGAGCGAAATGAAAAACAGAATCTTGTCTTGACAGTTGGATATCTGCTAAATCTGGTGGGTAATTTTGGAGGAACACTTCAGGAGTTACTGCTGGATGAAAAGTGCGAAGTCTATCGCTGTCAAACGACAGCCAGGTACTTTTTTTTTTCAAGAAAAGAGCAGTACCAAAGAGCAGTACCTCAGGTACTGCTCTTTTCTTGAAAAAAAAAAACAGGGGAAAGGTGCAGAAAAATACAACCACAGAGATTCAAGAAGACGGACCAAGACCTTAAAACGAAAAGGAAATACAGGGTAGCCCTAAAAATAGGTCAGGAGTTCAAATAATGCCCTGCGATATGTGATCCAGCTGATAATTTGTTAACGTCACGTGTCGGACCATTTGCTCTCTTCTGATGTTGACACGGGCAAATGAAATAAGAAATCTGCGGGGAAATTTTCAATCTTTGAAAACTCAGACTGACCGGTTTTTTGGGCCGCATTCACAGTCAACCTGCATTCACAGTCTAATGCCCAGTTTATCCAACGATAGTTAACTTTAATCAATGGTTAAATGACACTTAACTATCGATTTTGGTTTTTCCATCGTTAGTTAAATTCGTTGCCATGGAAATTAACCAACCGATAGTTAAAGTTAACCGTTAGTTAAATTTAACCTATGGTTAAGTTCTTCTGTTTATTGAACGGTAGTTAGAGCTTAACCTATGGTTAAAACCCAGTAATCAGTGGTTAACTTTAATCATCCCTTTTTGGCTGATTAGCCGTTGGGATGCTCTAATGTGTCGGTTGTGTAAAATGAGAACAAAACTGATGATCATTAATTTCATGTAAGACTACTCAAAATGCAGAATCGAGCAGACTTTTTGTCAACAATCAAAAAAATATTCGGTTTTCTAGGGAAATGCGCTCTTGCCATTCATCTCATCAGAAGGTGGTAAGCCTTTCCAAGATGATGGGTATTGGTACCTACTTGCGGTTTTGGCATTGATATCCTGTCGTGCTTTCCTTTTTCTGCCATTCTTCCATCGATACACGTACCCAATATCACAACGCAGAAAGTTTGGACTTCTAGCCGGTGAACTCTGCAACCTTTTTCTCGGAAAAGGTCAATCTGCGGGAAAGGTAGTTTTTTTCCAGAAGGCCGTGCACCTTTACTTTTTTCAAAAGCAAAACATCGTTATTGTTCAATTTGCATCACGTCTGCGAACGGCTACCAAAAATCCCAATTATTTTGGATTATTCATCATCAAGATGAGCTTTTACAAATTTCACTCACTGCGGTGGATCAAACTGCGGATGGGATTTCTGAAGCTTTGATTCAAGCTGAAAGGAAAGTGAGAAAAGCACAGTTCGGTTGCCATGGTAACCATTCGATTTCTGATTTTTGAAGTGTTGCTCAATTTTGCAGAAAATGATAGAATGAGGCCGCACTGGCAGTCGCGGAGATTTTTATTTTGAAGGAATTTGGCCGTTTTTTACTTTTATCAGTGTCCAGCAAGCAACCGACTACCCAAATTATTGGCAAGGATGTTTCACAGGTACGTTCACTAGGTTGGAATTAAACGCGGCATTCAACATAAATTCCATGGATTGAATAAATTACGACACATGAAAACACCGTCTATACTTTTTACGCAAATTCTTCGTGTTTCATCTGTTCCGAGATGTGCTTTCTTCAATTGAAAGGATTGAAATGGACAGTGAATTGGGAGTACAACAAAAAAAATCGCAAAAGAGCCAAAACACTGCGTAAAAATGCAAACACTGCGTGCTCTGATCCGCACGACATGCACCTTTTCAACAACAGTGCCGACGCAGAAATCAGCGCAAATTGTTGCCAATTTGTTTTAAAATGCATTTCCATGACAACAATGAGATAGAAAACGCGAAGCAAATCAAAATAAAACGCTTCGGACAAGTCAGGGAACGCGGAAAAATGGGTCTGGCAAGAAGCAAAAATAAATGTTGAGAAAATGCGCGAATTTCGATGGTTAAAAATGGCCGCCAAATTTGTCGAAATTGTGCTTAACCATAGGTTAACCTATGGTTAACTTGCTAATCAATGATTAGCTAACTATAGGTTAAAAAGTGCCAATAAACCAAACTCGTTAACTAGAGTTAAATAACTAATCAATGATTAGCTAACCATAGGTTAACTAGAGTTTAACTATCGTTGGATAAACTGGGCATAAATGGTCTTCCTTCAGAAAAACATGCAGTGCAAGGATAATAAAAATAAAAATAAATTGAGCATGTTTAGTTTTTTCTGATAAAGGACTATGTTTTTTGGGAGTTTCAGAAAAGCGTACCAAAATGTTGTAAATTCGTACATTGGTTGTGATTTCCAGACCAAAAAGCAAAAATGTGGAATGCATTTTTGTTTTCTAGCAACAGTGCTGACACTCCAGACCTCCTGCCCTGGAGAAACCAATCGGTCACAATTTTGGCATTCATTTCCCAATTTTGGCATTCATTTTCCAATTTTTGCATTCATTTTCCACTTTTGGCATTCATTTTTGAATTCAGGCATTCGTTCTCAACTTCTTCAATTTCTTATTCATTCTTCTTTTGGCCAGGCGTTCAATCACAATTGAGTCAACCTCATTGCAAACTGGGTTAGCTGGAAATTGTGACTTAATTTCGGAAGGACCTAACCGAGGCATTCACTTAAATTGGGTTAGTTTGAATTTGCCGCTGGCAATTGCAATGAGCTACGCTTTTCTCCAGGCTATTTTCTTGGTTTTTGCTTCCAGCCATTTTTGCCGTAAGTTTCTCAATTTAGCTACCAAACAAATTTGACAATCTCTGATCAAAGATTGTGGTAACCAAAGATTGATTAATGGGCTCTTGGAAACCAATTAACATTAATGTATTTGCAGGGTTCAAGAGGATGAAGGGAGCATTTATCCCTTGGTCATGTTGGGCATCATGCAGTACATTTATCTTCTTCTAATTTGAGAACACCCTGCATAATTGAAATAAACATGTCGGTATGCTATGAATCGAATAACATTATTGAGTGTTTGCAATGCTCGCCAAACCAGAACCAATTGCCAGACAGACTTTTGGGGAACTACTAGAGAGAAATTCAAAAGAAGCACAAATCAGATTCACACAAAACTCACTCGCATGTGATATAATTATGTACTGCACCAACCGGATTTGAACTTTGACCGAG
>JASGXE010008594.1:0-30216 GCA_030068105.1 Sinentomon sp. SZTP_YWyxl
GATTTGTGATAAATTTCGGCATTTTTTCGTTTGACCTCATCTTCTCGTCAAACCGGATATTTTTGCAGAGTTTGGCTGGATTTGGGTCAAATTTCGGCATTTTTCGTTTGACCTCATTTGACCTCATTTTCTCGTCAAACAGCACATTTTTGCGGCGATCTGAACGAAAGGGTCCGGAGCAAATCATGACACTTTTGGCAGATCGAAAAGGCCTGCTTGGCTCGATTTGCGGTCAATTTTGGCACAAACCGCCAAAATTCTCTTTGACCTCAATGAACTTGCTGGTAAGGGGTCCTTTAATGGATGTTGTCGCCTGCGAGAAGGAAGATGTGCGCAAGATTTGGTTTTTGGCTCGTTGGGAAAGGTTTTTGCTTGTTTTCTGGTTAAATATGGAATTTTCCATGAAAATGACCTTTGACCTCACTTTGCTGTGTGAGGGGACATTTGGTGGACATTTTAACCAGCTGGGGTAATAGAAACTACACTGGTCAGTAGGGCATGGATCATAGATTATGGTTCATATTTGCTCGTTTTTGATTTCAGTTCGCTTTTTTTTTCTTTTTTGCTCTTTGGCTCGTCCTTGATTTTGGCACTTTTTGGCTTGTTCCATGTTTTAGTAGAAACCTTTACGCCGTCCTCTGGCTGAAATGGTTGCCAAAATCCATCATTTGGCGCGAGTTTTCTCTGAAAAGTGCATGCTTGATAGCTTCTTTACATTGCAATTCATTGAGCCATGCGCTCTTCATGCCCTACTATAAAATGGCCGCCGCGCGTTCTATTCCAAACAGCCTCTCGGACTCTGGGAGCAGTCTATTTTATTATATGTCGTTGGACTTAACTACAAAAACGATTTGTGCGGATAGGAACAACTTGATTCAAGAAAAACGTCACATGGAGCTCTTTATAGAAATTTAAATTCAAAAAGAAAACTGAGAAGGCAACATATCATAGCTTTGTGCAGGAACGCAGAAATGTTGGCCGATTCAGAAGGTGGGAGTTCCAGTCACGAATGGTTGTGGAAAAAAGGAATTGTGGTAAGCGACGGAAGAGCATGTGGGATAGGTAAAGCTCGCGCCATTGTCTGTTCTTCTCTGAATGGATCTGAGCGAATAGCAAGGCGGAAGCTGGAGCAGGACATCACCAAAAAGAATTGTCCGCAGAAGCTCCAAACGATGACGCTCTCGGCGTTCACGGAGTGTTGGCAAGCCCAAATCATTCAGAATTGCAGATACGCTGGAATTTCGGTCATAATTTCCAGTGATGGCTCTGGCAGCCCGATGCTGAACCCTTTCAGTGCATGAATTTCACAAGCCAAGTAGGGATCCCAGAGAGCGCATGTATACTCAAGGACAGGGATAACTAAAGTTTTAAAAGCTCTTAACTGACTTTCATTGTGGCCTTCTTTAAATATCGCATCAGAATTCCAAGTGATCTACTAGATTTAGAGCAGACGAAGGATACGTGTAGTAGCCAACTCATATCACTGGAGAAAACATATCCAAGATATTTGTAGCTACAAACATAGATTCAATAGCAATATCTTTTAGCTTATAATCGATTTATGGCTGTCAGTTTTCTTTGCCTTGTAAAGATGATAGATTTGCATTCATCAACATTTTAGGTAATCTCATCTTCCACGTGGCACACCATGCTTCAATGATGTTCAGGTCGTTTTTCAAAGACATGTGATCCTCATCATTTGCACCTTTACGATATAGCACCACATCGTCAGCAAATAGACGAATGGAGCTAGAAAGGCCTTCAGTTATGTCATTTATATACACTAGGAAAAGGAGAGGTCCCAAAACACTGCCCTGATGCACCCCTGAAGTCACTAAAAGATTTGAAGACCTCATCCCCGAAACAGTGACGCATGATGAGAACGCCCTTCCAAAAAAGAGCAAAGGAGGTCCAGCAAAAAGGAAGGCACCTTTAGCCTGCGGCCAATCATCGAAGGCTTTCTGAAAATCAAGAAAGACAGCATGAACCGAGGCCTTTTCGTCAAGAGACGTTGTGGGGTTTCTAGATGCATGTCCTGACCCTTTTGTGGTTGGTGGCGCTGGAGCATTCAGGGCCACTTTTCCGTATTAAGCCTACTTTTCTCAGATTAATTAATCTCGGAATCCTCCCGCAAGGCACCCTTTTCCCACATCCAGTTTTGCGGGCATGCGATTTCAAGAACAACTGCCATGTTGGGTTCGGCTATAATGACACACCTACTGTGTAAAAAGATCAAAGTTCTGATTGGCTCACTATTTGCCGATATGAAAGTCCAAAGTCGAGAGATATACAGTCACAAAAACAATAATGACTCCCACATCAAAAGTACCACATTGAATCATGGGAGTCAGATTGTTTCTGTGATTGTAGGTATATGTCTGGTATCATGGATGTGCCGTACTTGGCCATGGCTGTAGGCATTCTCTCAGGGAGATGTTCATCCCCAGAAACAGCAATGACTCCCATGATCCAGCGTCGGTACTTGTATTGAGGGAGTCATTATTGTTTCTGTTACTGTACCTATACCTACCAACGGTTGAAGCATGGTAACAAGTGTTTTGATAATTATTTGACCCATTTTTATAAAACGGGATTACGAATAAACAAAGGTGTAAAGAACTGGATTGCTCACGGTGTTAAAGGTGCGACTGACATGTTTTCCGACCAAAGTACAGCTGAACAGAGATGCTTGGATCGAACTGCAACGATTCACAGGCGGTACACACGAAAATTTAATCTGTGTTGGCGGTTTCTATATGATTTTTGCAAGAGCAAAGAGTATAATCCCATGTGAAGATTCTATTAATCGGGATAAACATTAAGAAATTCGAGCCACATCCTGTGAGGATTCGAAAGGGAATGTCACGAAAATTTATCACTGAATCACTATCACTGATGCATTGTGCAATGGCATCTCAGAATTTCAGAATTTATGTCTTTTCAAAGCAAAATTCAAAGGATTTTTCTATTTGGCAAGCATTTTTCCGGCAGTTACCCTCTGTCGCACACATTTTCGAAACCAAATAACTGCTTCCAGGCTACTGGTTCACCTGTGTTCAAGTTCCAAGTTTAAAGAAGGAAGTTGCTGGAAAATGCCACAGCAAAGCAAAGTCACCGCAATCCTTATTCACATAAAGTCAATTTTTTATGTCAAAAGTGTAGACTATTCCATATGCAATGTAGACTATTCGCATTTAAAATATATACATGTTTTTGAATTTGATATTGACAGACGCAAGTGGCCCATAACGGTACTCGCACGGTTCAAGAACCCACTCAAAATAAAGAGAAAGAGAGGAGAAAGGAGAGAGAGAAACAAAATCACAATCAATTAAACGCGCGTTGAAGTTTGAAAAATCAATCAATGGTCTCAACCTCATTTTGCGCAAGGGATTATCCGTGGGGCATGTGGGCATGTGCGGTGTTATTAGGATCATGTTTGGACAGAGTGTACCCACCAATTGGAGTTTAGTTACATGGTGAAACCTAATGCAGGGTCCGTACCCAATATTGCGTGTACGAGTACATGAGAGAATTTTAACGGTCCAGCAAATGCGCATTGGTGTCATCCAATGCGCATTTCAATGGAGCAATGCAGTTCCACGCCTTGCACGAATATCATGATATTTTGCGGCATGTTGCCATTGATTCTAAATGGCATGTTGCCATTGATTCTAAATGGCATGTTGCCATTGATTCTAAATGGCATGTTGCCATTGATTCTAAATGGCATGTTGCCATTGATTCTAAATGGCATGTTGCCATTGATTCTAAATGGCATGTTGCTCAAAATTGATTCTAAATGGCTGTTGCTCATTGATTCTAAATGGCATGTGCCATTGATTCTAAATGGAACATGAATTGCCATTTGATTCTAAAATGGCATGTTGCCATTGATTCTAAATGGCATGTTGCCGTCAAAAATGTTTTCTCTTTCGTGGCCTGTGTCTTCAGGATTTCATTTCATCGAGAGACAAAAAATACAAAGAGGAAAACGGAAACTTACAGATTTTTTCCTTAAAATCGTTGAAATCTCTGTGTTAGTGGGCTCGGGCAGCATGCCAGCGAAATAAAGTTTAGGTCGACACCCATATACTGTTGAATTTTATCGTGGGGTTCGTTCATAAAAACCTTCAGAACATAAATTTTCTGAAAATATTCATCATTCTGAAACTGACACAACTTTCGCAAATCTGAAGCACCCCTTCCTGTTTCGCCACCGATTAAGACATCGTACATGCATAAAAATCTTTATCACCCTGACATTAATTACTGCAAGCAGAACATAGGAATAAGAGGATTGCGTGCCAAATTGGAATTTCACCATCGTTTATCGTGTCCACCAGCTGACGATAGCCACCAAAAATTCAGAATTGATTAAATTAGCAGACTTAATTTGCAATTAAATCGGACGCGTAAAGTCGTGCAGGCATACGCACTGTTGGGTATTTGCGAATACCTGCGCCTTCTCTGAAGCTCCTGTCAGTTTGCCAATGCGAGAACAACTCCGTCAAAGTTTATGTAACCTCATTTCTGCATCTGAATGTGGGGTTTTGCGCACACGCATGGTCAACTTTACACTGGACAGAATCTCCAAAAACTGTTTCAACGGCTTAATTACGACAGACATGCTTTTTGCAAAAGAAAACTGCGAATCACTAACCGATCCTGTCCTGGCATAAAGACATATGTACACATTGTAAACGGCGTGCAATGGCAATTTTATTTTCCAGACTATGAATCAGTGTTGGAAAAATTACTTTTCCAGGCTATGAATCAGACATGGGAAATTAATTTTGCAGGCTATGTATCAGATATGGGAAAGTTAATTTTCCAGGCCATGAATCAGATATGGGAAACTTAATTTTACCAGGCCATGAATCAGATATGGGAAAATAAATTTTCCAGGCCATAAATCAGACATGGGAAAATTGATTTTCCAGGCTGTGAATCAGATGTGGGAAAATTAATTTTGCAGGCCATGAATCAGATGTGGGAAAATTAATTTTCCAGGCTATGAATCAGACATGGGAAATTAATTTTGCAGGCCATGTATCAGATGTGGTAAAGTTAATTTTCCAGGCCATGAATCAGATATGGGAAAATTAATTTTCCAGTCCATGAATCAGATATAGGAAAATTGATTTTCCAGGCTGTATGAATCAGATCAGGGAAAATTAATTTTACAGGCCATGAATCTGATATGGGAAAATTAATTTTCCAGGCCATGAGTCAATGGAAAAAAATAATTTTCCAGGCTGTGAATCAGATACGGGAAAATTAATTTTAATTCAGATACGGGAAAATTAATTTTACAGGCTATGAATCAGATATGGGAATTTTCCAGGCCATGAATCAGATACGGGAAAATAGATTTTCCAGGCTATGAATCAGCCATGGTAAAATTAATTTTCCAGGCCATGAATCAGATATGGGAAATTAGTTTTCCAGGCTATGAATCAGACATGGAAAATTAATTTTCCAGGCTATGAATCAGATATGGGAAAGTTAATTTTCCAGGCATGATTCAGATATGGGAAAATTAATTTTCCAGGCCATGAATCAGATATGAGAAAATTGATTTTACAGGCTGTGAATCAGACATGGGAAAATTAATTTTACAGGCAAAATGAATCAGATGGGAACACTTAATTTTTCAGATATGAAGCAGCTGGCCAAGAACTCACTTTTTCCGGCTTCATCTCCATTGGCACATGTGTTTTCCGGTTAAGTGTAAAGACATGTGGAGATGAAGCCAAGCTGAATGATTGTGACACGCCAAGAAGTGATATTGTCAAAAATAAAACAGTCGGAACAGAAGGGAAGATCACTAACAACCATCACCTGACACAAAGTCCACCCAAGAAAATTGGAATCTCTAAAAACTGAAACCATGGTTTCCAACATTTTGCCTGTCAGCATCGTCTGACAAAAGTCACAACATTGCGGTATTCAGGAAAAGCCCTCCCAAAGACTCCGCAATTGTATTTCGGATCCTGTTTTCGCCGTCGGCCGTCGAAAACTGATAACTTCGTCGAAGAGAAAATGGACACTTTGAAGTCAAAACGACAATTTGGAATTGGAAGAACAAAACAAAACGAACCAACCTGCAGGCCAGCAACGGCGGCCTTCAAGAAGCAACTCACTCCTCAATCATGATAGTCTACCGAATGGATATGGAAATGGAAAAATATTTAACATGGAGAGCAATCCCAATCAGAGAGAGAGAGAAAAAGTCCTCTGTTTCTTCCTTTTGACACAGATTGAATAAACCAGGAATCATGCAATCGAGGGAGTCTTTTCCTGAACACCCGAAAAGACCCATTAAACTGTATATGTTTCCCACGCTTTCCATTTTTAAAATCTAAAGTGGGCCATACTCGTACACAGAGCCCAGAGGGCCTGTCGGTCAAGCCTATGGTTGTTTTCAAACGATAAAAGAATGCATGATTGTGTGGCGTGTTCAATTGAAATACCTATCTCGATTTGCTCAGAGATGTTGTTGGCAGACTACATTTTTCCTGCTTTTTGATTTCGGAGTTGACCACAAATCGTTTTCCGCGACCAAAAATACAAAAGAAAACCAAATGTTCACAAAGCATATTTCTATCAATACACAAATGGCAAAGTTTACACGTTCACACTCGTGAAATAAAAAAAGACGAGTGTCAAATCCATGCCAAACGTTTTTGACTTTTGATTTCATCCCAAACATTTCTGTATGAAATTTCCGTGAAACGCGTGACTGCGGCCCAAAAATCCTGAAAATATTCTCAGCATGTCCAGTGTCACAGTAACACGAAAGAATGGTTTTTCCACTGAGGCACAAGAAGGCGCAGTACCGAAAAAATCCGCTAGATGCTTACTCTTCTTCTGCTTTCTCTTCTTCTGTAGTATTGTCTGCACAGTCATGGTCGGCAAATCAGAAGCATGGTCAGCGTGGTCTGCACAATTGGTGGAAAATGCAACAATTGAAATTTGTTTGTTTGTTTTTGATCCGTCACAGGGATCTTAAATGAAATCGCACGGAAACAGAACTGATTTCCACCTCGTTGAGCCAAAGTAACCATGCAAGTGACTCACTGCCAATGTGTGCTGCATTTCCCCTAACTTCTTGAGATATAAAGGGTTGGCAACTTTCATCTCTTGCCTGCGTCCTTTTGGGCCTGCACACAGGGTGTCCCAAAATACGCAAAGCTCTTTGGCTTCTTGGTGGCAAAATAATGTCCGTTGGCTTCCACACTCTCTTCCAATCGTTGCTGGAGATTGTTCAGCAGAGCATCAAGTGTGACTGAGATGACTCCTCAAACAGTGTTGACGATTTCCTGTTGTCTATAGCTGCATCGTCGAGTCGGTGGGTCTGGATGGAAAACTAAAATTCTTTCGAAGAAGTCCATGTGTGAGGTCTGGGGTTCCGTCTCTGGAAACAAGTTGTCCAAAGATTGCAAGCTAAGCCCATGTTGGCATGCAGCGGGCAGCCATACGGCAAAATATCGTCGCCACTGTTTGAGGAGTCAACCCATGACACTCTTGATGATCTGCTGAACACTCTTCAGAAACAATAATTCGAGCCAACGAGTTTCACTTAGGTTTTCAGGGACACGTTCTCATCGGCGTGGCATTATACTGCCTTTGCATTGAATTTCAATGCAAAGGCAGTATAATCCCGCGCCGACAGGCGTAACATGGGTACCTGCATGCATCAATTATTGGAAACTCTCTGTATCAAACAAAAATAATATCTTGACGGTTCTTGAAACTTACCGAGTTCAAATTTAATGAGGCCGTCCGAATTCCAAGACAAAAATTTACACTGATCAACCAGAACCACACCCTATAATGTTTTCAGTCCATTGTATGGCATCATACACGCACAATTATTCATTGTCGGTCTAATTGTTTGATTACACCACCAGCAGTTGCAGTTCGGTTTCATAGAAGAACAATGCTGTTTTGAGAGATAACTGACGACGAAATTGTTGCGAACAAACACAGTAAATCACAATGTTCCTGCGGTTGCGCTCACAAGACGAATCAGTTTCATGCATCACATCGTTAGCAAGAACGGAGTGAAATGTCACAACACTTGCGGTGCACCTGTGGACATAAAAATAAATGACAGAAATACACGCTCTGCATTGATCTGCTTTCTCGGACTCCAGTCATTGTAACTTATGAATGTCGCAGTGGATTACCAGAATTAGTTGCTAAAATCCAAGCGAATTGCAGGCAATTAAAAAAGCCACGAATAGACTTGAGTCGCAGTTAAAATGAAAGGGTATTCTGATCATTGGTGATACGTTACATTCGTCAATTGATTCTGACCTTTAAGTGCTCCACCTTAACACACCCTAACTCTACCTACTCTGACCTAACCCTAATCTATCCCGTAAGAGGGATTTTACTTTCAGATTTCGGCATTTTGGCCGGGCAGCTGCGGTAGCCAAAGAAAGTCCATACATCTGACGCATACCACGTTTGAAGCAAATCATCTGTCACGAATCGACAGGAATCAATTCTGTGAAAAGTGTGAATCGTACAAAAATTGATTTCTTTCTTTTATTTGCAATTATTATTTCTATTTTTTGCTTCCATTTTCAAAATCGAAATGACGAGCACACCCATACCCAATGCCGAATTTTACCTATCTTTTGAGGCATACTCGAAGCAAAACATTTCCGGTTTCTGCTGAAAAAGACTGGTGGCATCCATGTAGAAGATGTGCTCCGGGTTGGTTGAAACACACATGTTCGAAGAATGATCAGTGATTTAGGTACAAGACGTCTGACCCCTTGCCATTTACGTGTTCGACGGCAGTATGTTTCCGCAGATACAACGGGTTGTTGTGGATAATTGTCAAGTAAAGTAAACCACAAATTCGGTTGTCAGCTGCCAATCATGGGCTGTCCGACATGTCCAAGCATTTTTTTTCTAATTAGAAATTCCTCTAATTGCGCATTGAAAAGGCCCGCATCAGTTCAAACGGAATACGTCAGTTGCGCCGCAGACGATTAATATAAACAGCATTCTGAGCAATAATTTGGGGAAATTACATCAAATCTGCGGTCCAGATGTGGGGCAAACCGCAAATGTCATGATGTCATGCGAAGGCCGATGGCTCACACACAAGGAAGTGTACTCTTGGTGCCCAAAAGTGCCAACATGATGCGTGAACATGCAATCAGCCGAAAGCGAAACTGCGATCCGCATTCAATACTTGCACCTTGTGTGGCGATTTTCGGATTTTTTGCAAACTTGTCTGGTTGGGATTGTCTTTGGTTAGGATTGTCTTTGGTCCAGGTATGGGTCTCTTTTTCCTTGTGCCATTCCAGTCGGCACATATTCGTTGAACTGGCACTTTCGTTTTGTGAAAAACCTGGAGACATGCAGTATCACGCTACGAATGAGAAATGAAAACACTATCGTTCACATATGTTACAAAAGCGCGCAATTTACACGTGTGAAAAAACGCAAGCCCAAAACCATCTGCAAGTCAAACAATGTCCACGTGGTAATCTGCAGCATTCAAATTGAGAACTCCATTAAAATTGGTCTGTCCTGTCCTTGATAAGATACAATTACCAGCAGAGTAGGCTACTCTATTCTCTGATCCTCGATTTTGGAGACGTTAAAAGTCACATTATCAATATGTCTGATAATTGAACCGATTGTTTTCCGCGGACATGTTGACTGGGCCCATTCCACAGATAAACCTGCATCACCCCTTAAGACATCAAAAGCAATAGCAAATCCATTTCTTTGGAGGCACAGCAAGTTCATTGTGCTCGGTTTAAAAGTCAATTTTCCCGTTTTTCTCACAACTTTGGACAAGTTACTTTTTTGAAAACAATCATCGACTCAATTAGGAATGGAATGGCATTTCGGCAATAATTGGCCACCATTTGGACATGCACTTCACAATTGAATCTGAAGTTGTAATGCTTTGCGTTGGCATGCTCTGAACTTTCAACGTGCGAAGTGACGAACTTGCAGGAAATTTGCAATATCCGCAGCCAATCTCCCGTCCCCTGAAGTTGCCTCACAGTGCATGGCATTTCGGAATGTGGAATTGCATAGTTTTCAGGGGAACCTCTACGATTTCAGACAGCTGTTTTTGAGTTTGACTGATTGAATTTGCGAATGCTTTGTCCTGTTTTGTCGATTGTCATTGGATCTGTCTATTGAATGAATGGGAAATTTAAACGGGCGTCTGGCTTTACTGACTAGTTCAGAAGTTTGCCTTTATGACGAGTTTGCCTGGGAATAGCATTCATCGCGAAGTTGGGACTTTGTTGACCCTTTCCTTTTCCCTTTGTGCTCGTGATGCATTTATTTGGCTAATGTGCGAAATTGATTGCTTTGTAGTAAATTGAAAATAAAATCGTTTCTTTTTTATTGCATACAAAAAATAAATTTGCAAAAAAACATCGAAACAAAAAATGGGCTGCTTCGAAAATTCATTTGAGCCCAAAGGAAAAAAAACACATTGATAAACACAATGTAATGCTGCTCATTGACGAGAGATCATATAAATCGAACAAAACAAAACAAATACTAAAAAAACAACCAATCTGAAAACATACATCGAACTCTTTATGACTTCATAACTGTCGACCCCTGTCATGTTGAGAATTGAAACTTCCTGTGGTGCAGTGCAAAATGAGGGGGCAACCGAACGGATGACAGGCCGTGCTTCCACCTTTGATCTGCGCTTCTAACATGCAATGCTTCCAATCTGCTTCCAAATTAACTTTTGGTTGTATTTTTCTGCATAGGGAGGCATTTTATGATGGGATGTTCCGAATCATCAATTGTGCAGAAGTTTTACAAATTATCACGGAGTAAACACGTCAGCATATGTGAAATCGGAAATCCATTTTGTAACTGCAAAATTGCGGTTTCAAAATACAATGTTATTCACAAAATCACAAGTATGCGAAATGACAAGTTTTTGACCAGCTGAGCGCTGAGGGAAGGAAAGACGCACGCAAAAGACCTGAGCACGGCGGAGAAGATCCATTTTCTGTATGCTCGATTGTTCTGCTCATCATGGCAAAGGGGTACCGGCCAGATGTCTCAGCGTAAATTTTGTCCCAGTTTTTTTTTTTGTAAATCACTCTGGTTTTCTTGATTATTTCGAAAACCAATAATTGGATTATGATATATAGGAACACGAGAGGTACACCTGCCCGTAATTTCACCAGAACTTAATGAAACGCAAGACTCACATGCCATAAACCACTTGTTCAAACCTGTTCGCTGTCCTTCAACGAGGCAAAGAGGCCTATTTTGCGAAAGATACGGATGCCGAGTATTACGTGTATAATCCTTTGATTTTCACACCCGGATGGTGAGATGAGATCTCGATAAGAAAGAGGATTTCGAGAACTCTTAAATTTTTGAGTCGCACATCACACCACAAAACAACTGCAGCGTCAAATCCACCTCCTCCAGAAGTCGGATCCCTGAAGAACTGATTGGTGAATGTGCCTGCGCTCTACACTCTGCAACATGACAAGACCGAAGGAACACCGAAAAGATGGCACCAGCTTCGAAAAGGTGTTCAGAACGTTTTGCACCGTCAAGACTAAATAGAGGCGTCCAATGAATCTGGCTCAAAAACGATGCAAAATCGAGCAAGTCGATAAAAATTTACGATGTCACATTTTTATCATGCAAAGCAGTGGTGTCAAGGTAACGAAATCGGTTGCACCCGAGCAGACTTGATCACTATTTTTTCAACTGCCGCTTGAACGAGTCTAACTGCGCTTTGAAGAAAAATAGAATAACCAATGCATTGATATTCGTATTGAATTCAGATACGGACGGATGAGCCGGATAATTTTCCGAGCAGTTGCCGGAGTTCTTGGACGTGAACGTGCGGACTTTGGATCATCATCACAGGTGGATAACGTTGCTGCCGTTGGTTGATCGCCACTCGCTTGAAAGAGGTACCTACCTGAGCACAAAAAAACGGGTCCACCAAAGCAAAGTGAAGCGTGTTTATGAGCAACAGTATCATGAGCCGTCCAAATATGTTGATGCTGTCCGGCATTGTTATACATTTTTTGTGTTGTGGGTGGTGGGGGGCTTGCCTGGTCCGGTCCGGTCCGCCGAGGCAAGATATGCATGGACAACACCTCATTTCTAACATCCTGAGACAAAGGGCGGATGAACGGGATGAGCCACAAGCTTATTGTGCTTGAATCGAATCGCTCCAGCCTCTTGTCCAGGTCCAGCCACGCGCAGATCGGAAATAGTTCTGATGGGAGTGGCCCGCAGCCCACACGACCACTTGTTTGAAGTCATTAAAATATCTCCGCATTGCCCCAGAAATAAGTACTTGGCTCTACACACTCGCAAGAGCAACCTCAACGAAAAAAAGAAACATTTTTTTTTTATTTCAAGATTGGAACTGCTCATTCATGTTTCTAAATTCTATAAATGGGCCCATGTACTTTGTACAGTGATAATCGATTACGTTTCTCAAACAGGAAACCACTTGGACAACAGTGAGATTTGAAATGAAAGTAAGAAATGTTTAACACTCATTGCAATGTGGGATTTTGTGGAATTTGGAATTTAACACTCATTGTGGAATTTGATACTCTGTGTTGAAATAAAATAAACAATGTGGAATTTAACACTCATTGCAATGTGGGAAAAACACGACGAATAACCTAATAAACCGATTTTTTCGACTTATCCCGAGCATAACGTATAGCTAAATCATTGGATATCAATGCCAGGATCTATGCGCAATGAGAACTTGCCAAAAAAGTTTATTCTTTCAGCCACATTGAACGATGGGCGATGGAACCCAATATCGAAAGCTTTGATACCCAAAAGAGCCATAATGTCAAGCTCGAAAAGGACGTTTTCCACCAAACTTCCCAGCAACAAATATGCCACGTTCGTGTAAGTAAATACCGCAAAGGCAAAAATGCAAGAACGTGTAGGTATGTCGTTATTGAATGAAGTGAAACGTCCCAGTTTCGCCAGATTTTTGGAGCCAGCGAATTAAATGCCTGCCGCAGTTCTCATTCAATCAACCTGTTGATTGTCTCGAAAGCCGTCGAAACTTTGTGAAGATGAAGCCCTTGAAGATGAACTCCTTTCTGGTCTTGAGTGCAAGTTATAGCCATTGTGTGCGACGGAGGTTGTTGTTGGTAACAGTTCACATGAATTAAAATTGCCATGAGATGCCTGACACTAACGAAAGTACAATTTTTATCCCCGGATCAACAATGTCAATAATTTGCTGAAAACTGCAAATTTATTTTTGGTAATAACAAAAAATTAAATTAATTTGCTAACAATTTTGAAAAATCAAAAAAATTTGCTGATGCGATGCAACAATCTAACTGTCCAAGCGCTCTTGAAATTGTGCGATTTCACAGTTGGTCATGTGGTCAGCACTGAACACCTGCGCCAAAGTGGCAAATTTGTCGTAAAACATGGAGATCACTGCATAAAACACACCCACCGCAAAGAGCGCCCGATCTCTTCAGCTGATCACAGGTTTATCCGACTTTTGTTTGCCAACGCAGTTGCATATTGAGCAGCGAATTTCGGAAACGGGGGCGGAAACCACACAGACAGCCAGCGGGCAGTGCTCAACCGTGCTCTATGTTGCTTGCAGTCAAGAGTCGTTTCCTGTAGAAGACCAACGAAATATTATATTCTAGCATAGGCAGATGGATCACGGCTGGGATACGCTGAGATACGTTAGAAGTTTACGGTTCGGTGGTTACGATACTGAGGTATCCACGTCCGCAAGATTATTTCATTCATTGGAGCCGTCTGGAAGCAAGAACAATCGCAGAACACCAATTGAGTGAAAGCAATCGCGAGTTCATTCAGTCCATGAAGGGTTGTTTCCAAAGGCTACTCTGGCCATGAATAGTGAAGGTGCACTTTCTCCGAAACTCCTTGATCTTTGAATGCGATTGGTGGCGCATGTGAAATTCGAAATGCCTTTCTATTTCAAAGATTCTGCTGCCTGAAAATTCATGCTTCCGCAACTTGGAATTTGGCGACGTGTGCTGCAAAACAAGACATTCGTTCAACGTGTGCGGTCAACCACTTGACTTGTTAAACTTGACTTGTTGCAACCACTTGACTTGTTGGTTGGTGGGACTTGTTAAAATTGGATGGTCCCTCCATAACCAAACC
The DNA here is from genome assembly GCA_030068105.1 of Sinentomon sp. SZTP_YWyxl. NCBI lineage: Eukaryota > Metazoa > Arthropoda > Protura > Sinentomata > Sinentomidae > Sinentomon > Sinentomon sp. SZTP_YWyxl. The sequence continues at coordinate 14,176 of JASGXE010008594.1, forward strand.
TTTGGAATGTGTTCCATGATCGATCTTAGAGTGGACCCTGTAGGTACATCACAAAGAACACAATCCTTTCCTCTTTTGTGATTGTTAGGTATGTGGTTGCTGGCTTGATATCAGGTTGGCCTGAGAAATGGAAAAGAAAAGCACATTTTTCAACTGATCAAGCAGACATGGGCGCAGTACAAAACCACATTTTGTGTTGCCTCTTACGTGCACATTTACCTCGCTTGTTGCGTAAATTGGGTGCAGACAACGTGACGTTCTCGTCGGAAAACCAATGAACCGTTGCAAGCCGCAGAAGAAATGGCTTTAGATTCGAGAAGTCTGATCAGGTCGACATTCAACTTTTGTTTTTATCTGTAATTTACAAGAAACTTTGCGGTGTAACCCGTCTCGGGACATTCATGGGATCTCAAAAGTCACTTTGGACTGCCCCTAGATTGTGCACCGAAGCTATGGACAATCCTGAATCCAAGATAATAAATTACCAAAGTGCGCACCACATGGGACTTTTTGAGACATTTAGAATGCTTATAAGAATGGCACACTTCTCACAGACATTCAAGTTTCTGTTGGACTCAGTGCTTAAACAGCTTGATCAGACCATCATCAGGAAATTGATAGGTGCTCTCAAACCTTCGATACATCGTTCAGTAACAAGACCTTGCCGAAAATCGATTACTAAAACGAAGCGGGATAAAGAATGCCGACAAGAGGAAATGCAACAAGATGCAGTTGATTGTGCAACCAACTATCTCATGCACTTGAAAAGTCCAACATTGAAAAGAGCATTGTTGCCTGACAGAATTGCAGACCGCATCATGGCATTGTGTCGTCACACATGAGAAACGGGACACTTCATCCACTTGGGAGGGCCAACAGGGATCAATCACCGACCCAGAATCAAGAAGATGCATGTTTTGTCCAAGATCTGAGTTTCTAAGTTTGATCCAGAATAAAATTCTTTGATCCTTGTTGCAAAAAAATTGGGCATAATCCTTGTTGCAAAAACTGGACATTAAACAAAAACAGATGCTCTATCTCCATCGCAAAAGGGACATTTTCCAGGAGCGAGGGAGGTTATTTGGACAAAAGCCAAGCGATTAGGCAAAAAGACAACAATCATTATGCCTCTCCAGGCATAATAATTTATTGTGTTTTGTTTCTTTCAATAGAAGTGAAGATTTTTCAGCGCGCATCATTGACCAAGCCGGGTGGAGATGGAATTTTGGGATCATTTTAATTTTGTAAAAGAAAACTTCGAACGTCTGCGGGATCCTTAAAACAGATTACCACGGATGGTTTTGGGGTAGGCACCTAAGGGGTTAAGCTCAAACGAAACAAGTGTCTAACCCAATCAGCCCAATCAAAGCACTAACCAGTGCTTAAATTGAGGGGGCGCATGGGGACGATGCACCCGAGTGATTTGACAGGGGAGCGTCGCCCCCCAAGATGCCACCTTCTTCGTTCCCCCAAACACTGCAATTTGGCTTCACTGTATTGAAAATATGAAACTCTCAATGGTCTGGATGAGTCACTCGATGTGCCTCTATGTTTCTTGTTCCATTTTTCGAGAAGCAGCGCGAGCCTTCCCATGATACACTTCAAGATCATCACCAAAGTAGCCTTCTTGCCACACCAAAATAACAACGGGGTCCGGTAATGCTCCGAAAAGTGCATTGTCGACTCGCGCGTCTGGATTTGTCACACGTGTAAGACAAAATTAATTAAATCTTCTCGCGTCCGACCGAGGCAAATCAATTCTTATCAAATATTTGCAGTGTCAAGATTGAATAAAAATTAAGCCGAAATGGAAAAATTAAATATACCACAGCAGACAGCACAATCAACTCGCCTGGCCCAATCCTCATGGTTCCAGGATACTTACCCCCCAAATTGGGTATGGTTTTTGTGGTCAAGAGGTTGGGCCTAAAGCCCAAACGAAATAAATTCCAAGCCCAATCAAAGTTAACTGATGACATAATCAACAAGTCCAGCCCAATTTGGAGGAGTTCGAGAACTACCTCCAAATTCCAATTTGGAGGAAGTTCTAGTTGAGAGAAAGTGCGAGTACGATCACAAGCTGTTGCCGAGTGGAACTGGGGATCGAATTTCGGGGAGTCAGAAAATACGTGTGGGATTTTTTTCTTTTGGCTCTCTTTTTTGTTTGCCCAGATAACTCGCGATGTACTCCAGTGTTTTTTCCTTCCTATTTGGCCCAGTTTTCCTGAAATGTGGGTCACTTTGGGGGAGTAGTAATAACCGAAAGAAGACCAACTCAATGGATACAGGACAAGGCTCAGGGACGTCATTTAGGGGGGGCAGGGGGGCGACGGCCCCCCCTGATTGGAAATGCCCTACCCAGCGGATCGCTTGCCCCACCCTGGCATATGTCTTTTGCTCGCCCTGATGGGTAATTTAGCCTCAATTTCACGAATATTGCATCCAAAATGAACTCCAAATTTCAAAATTTCTCAAGCTTCTGGGGGGCTTCGCCCCCCAGAATCTTCAGAAGGTCAGTCAAAACTTTGTTGAAGTTCAGCTGGTTTGGAAACAAAAGCGGAAATCGAAGAATGCGGTCGCTGCGAAGAGACAAATGCACTGATGGGAAATTGCATCTTAGCTGATGCAATAAATCATTGCCTGCATGCATTATGTGATCTAAACGCGTCAAATGCTGAAAATATACCCTCAAAAACACCATTTTTGCACCTAAAATTAACCCCAAATTTCAAAATTTCTCCAGCTTCTTGGGGCTCCGCCCCCATACCGCAGAACCCCCGCCAGGGGCTCTGCCCCTTGGAACCCCGTTGGGGCTCCGCCCCAGACCCTGCTAATACTGAGGGGCTCCGCCCCCAGACCCCCCTCTGGGTCGCTGCCAAATTCTTTCCGTGCAATGCCCCCTGCGAAAACCTGAAATGACGGTCCTGACAAGACTCGGCGAGTGACAGCAAGAAACAGCACCGCAAGCGCACAACTTTGCCGTGACTGCCCATTAAATTTGGGTCGAAGTGCCATCCTCTTGGTCCTCTACAGAGTTATCAGGTGTCCATCTGATTCCAAGGCATTACAGGACGACCTTGATTGCATTGTGATGTGGTGTGATGCTGATGAGAATGAAATAAACATCAATGTCTCGAATACATCTGTGATGTCATTTGCTTCTTCTACACATTCCTCAATTTCAGATTATTCTGTTGCTTCTTCTGTTTTGACACGTCCTGATGATATCAAGTACTTTGGTGTTCATTTCAACCCTGCCCTTTTTATCTGCAACAAAACCAAAGCTCAGTGTGTTGCTTGATTGAGATGAGCCTATTTAGGTGCAAGGTAGGTGGACTCCAAGGTAGGACAATGCCACCCAGTAATGTTTCTTCGTCTAATTGTGCCTATTTTTCCTTTTTCCTTTTCCATGCTTTTATACAATTGAATTGAAACTGAATAATTGTCTGTGATTGGAATTCTGTTACTCAACATAACAATGTGAAATTGAGCTGTTGTTAGCAATCAATATCATGCACCACACCACACTGCATCCAACCTGCATGGGACAACGTCCTCATCCAAGCATCCAAACCTGGCCTTCTGGACATTTTTGTGAGTCTGTTTCTCTTGTTAGGGACACGTTTTTATTGTTTTATTATTCTGACATGTGTTTTTAGCATTGAATTAATTAATTGACGATTTAATTCATTAATTAAACAGCTTTACCTACACACCAACTCAACTTGATGCACACTGCACATCCACCTGCTGCCGACCTGTGTTTGCCAATTTGACATCGACGAGCTGCGTCTGCAACAACCTTGACGCATTTCGTGGGAATGTGTTTCGTTCTAACCTGGGGTTTTTATTTTATCATTCCACTGCCAATACCGCGGTCATCTATTTTGACAAAACCCTCTTTGTGTTGCGCATGACTTGAAAATTTCATTCCATTGAGAATGTCACTGTTTTGGTTTTCTGCACTGATGGTTTGCTTCCGCAACCATGTTTCACAAATGTATCTCATTGACGGCTCAAATTTTACATACTGCTTTGGCTCAACCTCTCGTATGTCACCTCATGGTTTGTGTGAAAATAATGCATGAACCGGGTACTGGTGAAAAATATTCACCAGCTTTTGGGCGTTAAAAGCGCCTAATTTAACATTCATTTGTTTTCGTCGTTTCGACAACTTTCCACAAGAGTTCGCAAGTGGATGCCGCTGCTCTCTTTTCTTTTTGTTGTCTTTTCTTTTCTGTCTGTTGCGATATGTGGTGAAGTTTGTGAATATTGCTGATTTTTTTTGGTCAATACGCTGATTGAAATTTGCCTTTTTGATGGGTAAGTTTTTGAATATATCTGCCATTTTTGTTTCTTTCTTCATTGTGCTGATCTGTTCTCGACAACGGGAAATTTGTGTGCCGTCATTTTGTTTGGAAATCCAGAAAAGATTGTGAAACAAAATGGCGTCTTCGTTCTTCTGCATCTTCGGCTAAAAGTTTCACACTGCATTTCAACCAGCGCTTCATGGAGAGTTGATTTCCGGTGTTGTTTTTTCAACATGTTCAGAGAAGCGTTTTCGCTCTTTTTGCATGTCTGCTGTGCAACTTCATTGCAGATGCAGTCTGTGGGCGCCGATTGAGCGGACTGACAATTTCGTAAATCGAACTAATGAAAATGGTGGTCCCTGAAAACCGGACAGCCGGACAGGACCGCCGACTGACCTGGACGGGTTAGGTTAGGTTAGATTAGGTTAGGATAGTCTATACTAACCTCTGAAATTCGCCATTTTATTTCGTTCAATGAAAAATTAAATTGAAAAGAAAAGTGTATCGAAATCTCTTGCCTTTGTTTGGTTGTAACTGACACAGCACAAAAATCGGAGCAAAAGGACAAAATGGAACCTAATCTAACCTAACCTAACCCTTCCGGGTCGGTCCGGCTGTCCGATCTGGCTGTCCGGCTGTCCGGTTTTCATGGACCACCAATGAAAATTGATCTCGGTTTGTCTTGGTCGAACACACAACAGGGTTCCCAGGCGAACCGCCGCGAACCGATAGAAGAAAGCTCAACCGGATAATCGTTCACCTGCAAGATGAAGACGCAAAGACACACCGATTCTGATTGAAAACTTTGCGACCCACATCTTTTGCGAAGGCAGGTGACGGAGAAACTGAGTTTCGATGCAAGCTGTGCTGCGGGATAGGAATCATGCTGGAGTGTTCGAATAAATTCTGATCAATATTGCCAGCTGATCTTTGACTTTCTTCAAAAACCTCAAGTTTTTTGTGAAAACCCTGCGAAAAACTGCGATAAATTTAAAAAATGGGTCTGACAAACACTGAACAGATTTCGCTGAATGTTGAACACTGAACGACTCTAATGCTGAATGGATTTCACTGAAGACTGAACGCTGAATGGTCGAAAGATGTCAATGTTTTTACTGACATTAATAAGGGCACTTTTTCATTTGGCTCTCCTCCTGGAATTTTACTCATACCTAATTCATGTCTGATTCTGGCCACCAAAATTTCATCGGATCCTGTGGCACAAAACCATTTGTTCAGACACGAACCAGGGTTGGAAAAAAACATGTTTTTTTCTTTAAAAACATAAAAAACGTTTTACCTAAACGTTTAAAACATGTTTTTTGTTTTAAACGTTTTTTTTTCATCTGTTTTTTTCCCGTTGTTTAAAACGCGTTTTAAACATGTTTTAAACAGTTTTAAACGTGTTCCAAAAGCTGCCAAGGCTAATTTTGCAATAATTTAGTGACAATGGCACTTGAAAAAGGCAACAAGAATTGTTTTATTGACAACAATAACACAAAAATGTTGAAAATTGTGTAAATATGCAAATAGCATTTTTTTATTTTTGAAGATTGTTTTAAACAAAGCATTTCCAACAAGTTGCGGTTGTTTTAAACATGTTTAACCCCTCACGCCCGAAATTACGAATTCGGCATTTGCAATGGTATTCCGCAATTTTCGGCACCAAAAAGTGTCGCTCCCACCGGAATTAATAATTTTTGCAAGGATTTTCGAAAAACGGAAAAAGCAGAAATGCATGCGTTTCCCGCCGAACTAAGCCAGATTTCTGCTCTGTCAATAAAATCACTCATATTTTGATGTTTTCAACCAATAAAAACACTTTTGCACAAAAAAAACTGGCCAAAACACACAAACCACTGAAAACCGCACCAAAATTGAGCAAAAACTGGAAAAAACAGGAAATTTCAACACGACGCCATTTCAAAACGAATGCAGCAAATCGAGCGAAATAAGCGTCTGCTAAATCGCGCGTCTTTCAACTTTTCGAAAATTCAAATTTCGGCGGCCGGCAGATGTCGCGCGATCTCGAAAAAAGGCGCCTTTAACAGGAACTCAAGTCAAAAACCCGGGAAATTTGAAAATTGTGCCAATTTGAAACGGTTGGACCGATTTTGGTGAAATAAACGTCGTCTGGATCGCTGTTTATTCCTCTTTCCGACTTTGAAAATTTTTGCCGACGCGATTCGCCGCATTTGCGGCGATAAACCCATTTAATTGCATGGGAATTGAGCGCGTACGGCGTACGGCAGTCGGAAAATCGGAACAGCTTTATACATGCGTACACCGTACGGCAATTGGAGCTGTCCGTAGCACTTTGTGGCGCGTATGGCGTACGGCAATCGGGCTTGACCGGTTAAAACACGTTTAAAACACAATTCTGTTTTAAACAAACTGTTTTAAATAAGTCGTGGTTGTTTAAAACATGTTTAAAACAGATTGTTTTAAACAGAATGTTTTAAACGAACAACCCTGACACGGAACACATTTAATGTTATTCGACATTCATTTTGTATTGTCTTGTTTGTTTGTGCATGTCTTTCTTTTACTGGCCGGCGTTTGAAACATTCAAAATCCATTAATTGCCTCTGCGGCATGAAATTGGTAAAATGTCTTATGTACATTCACATTGATTACCTAGCCTAGGTAGGTACCACATTGTTCGGTATTTTCTGGAACCAATGTCATATTTGGCTCTCTGACCCTCTCTTTTCCTTTTTGACCAATAAATTGCGAATCATCGCATCCGTTTTAAAATTGACTCGACATGGTGCCTGGAAATCTGGTGCACCAAATCGTTGCGCAAAAGCCATCGGCATCGGTATTTTATGACATCTTATGACTCTGGACATTGTGTCCTTTGGTCACGCCGGCGGTCCGTCCCCAGTTATGATTATAATGAATTTATTTTTAAAGACGCCCATACCACACACATCGTGCATGATGATGTGGATGTGAGTCCGTCTTTCTGTCTGCTGAAGCACAGGTACTGAACTGCATTTTGACTCGCTGAGCAGGCACTGAGCAGCATTCCAACTCGGAACAGTCACTGGACAGAATTCCAATATTATAATCAACGTGCTCAAAAATAACCTTCATCCAAGAAATCGGCCAGATGTTCAGTTCCCTTCTGCACCCCAGAATGGAATTCAGTCCTTGAAAATGGAGAGAGGACTTTCATTTCACTCTCTTTTCTGATTTCTTCCATCCCATCCCATCCCTATATTCCCATCTCCCATCCCATACACACGGCAGCCATTAGCCAATGACTTCCATCCTCTGGATCCAGCAAACTGGGAAAGGGAGGGAGGGAAGGTAAGGACATGCAACCGTCAACTGCACTTTACGTAAGGAGGAATGGGGAAAGGAATTCGGAAAACAGATCATCGGAATGTGGACGGGGCCTAGTCATATACCATTCAATGACAACAAATTACACACATGCATACCTTTACCATGAGACTGTAGCAAATTTCGTAATCTGTTTGGAAAACTTTTCCGAAAACCAAAATTCGCTCTTGACGGAATCATTCGTAAACTGCACAGAAGTTTGAGAAAATGAAAACAAGAAATTAGGATTTGAAAAATGAAAACACCAGAGAAACAAGTTTATTTTCCACCCTGATGACCACATTTCTTTTCTCTTTCACTGCATTTCACTCCAAACAATTGCAATTTTACAGTTTGTTTTAGATCATTAAACATGCAGAAACTGAAAAAAAAATCAGCAAAAACTAAAAAAAAATCAATGGAAAAACTAGCTCTTATGCCAATCAAGTGCTTCTAACCACATCAATAAATGGAGGAAAAACCGGGATAAAAATGTCAATTTTCAATGGGACACCCATTTTAAAACTGCTCAACTGATTTTGATGAAAACAGTGTTGCTAGCGCAATATTCAGAATTCTGATTATTTTGAATGGTCGTACCAATTTTGACGGAACAGGCATCAGCTAGATGCTGATTACAATTCTGCCAAAAATTGTAAGAGATCGAGCACGCAGAGTTGCAGCTGGTCTTTAGCCTGGCCGCAGTCAGGGGAGGGGCGAAGGACCCCTAGCCCCCAAAGTGTTGGATATAGGCCTAATCGTTTTGAAGTCTTGAAGAAATGCAAATGGCAAATCCATCATTTCATTTGTTGTAGGTAGTTCTAAGAAATGCAAATGGCAATTCCATTATTTCATTTGTTGTAGGTCTCTACATTATTATTTCTCTGCTCTGCCAAAGCCCCTCTTCATTTGCCTGCTTGAATGAAAATTTAACAGCGGTATAGAATTACAATTTGACAGCAGCATGGTAACGAAAATTCAAAAGCTAGCAGTCCACAATAATTAACATGTCTTTGCAAATTGCATGCAAAAGTTTGGAGGTCACTGATTGAATTCACGCAATATTTTAATGATGAACTGACGGTCAGGATGAATGTTGATCAAAATGATCTGCACACCACACGTTAACATTTTACCACACAACTTGACTCTGCAGGGTAAAAAAGATGCGAAGATATGTGTCATTTTCGTGTAACATGGGACAGAATCACATGTTTTCCACGTTGAGAAGGCTGTTGAAGTTCCACTGAGCTTTTGCCTGTTGCACTTATCCAAGTCTTTTCATCTCTTGCGCACTTTTGAAATTGATCTTTCAGTGGGTCCGGGCAAAATTTAAATTCCATGATATGCAAATAGTTTCTTTTTTGTTGTTGATTTTGCATATCTGCCTCCGTTACCTGATATTCTGACCGAATTTTCAAATTCATTTCAATCGGACATGATTTTTGACTTACAGAGGCCATGAAATAAAAGAAAGCATGATGGCCTCATACACAGAGGCATTGTGATCGCATTCCATGTTGAATGCATGATCTACAAGATAGGGGTATTCCAAAACACCCTTGTGAGGGCATGGGGGCCCCCCCCCCAAAAAAAAAAAAAAAAACCGGCCTCAAAAAGCGGGAAGGAAAAAAAAAAGGTCCCCCCGCCCGGGTGAAAAATTGGAGCAGGGACATTGCTCCCCCATTTGGGGACCGGGATTGAAAGGGCTGAAGAGCAAAAAAAAAAGCCTGCAATTTTGCACCGGGATAAAAGGGCCCTGCCAAAAAAATACAAAACTCCAACTTTTTTGCCGGGGAAAGGGGGGCAAAAATAATAAAAAAAAAAATAAAAAAAAAAAAAAAACTCATCGCCAAAAAAGACCAGGAAAAATGTGCTAGGGTCCAAAGATACACCCGGCACCCCCCTGCTTTGTTTGGGTTGAAAGATGTCGTCCTGATGACCTCAGCATCAAAAATCAGCTCGAATCATCTCTTTTTATGCACTAGTATCAGGAGGTTATGTTTTTTCCCAACCTAAAGAAAACCATTGGTGGCACCTCCAAATTGTCATGGAGCTGAAAGCAGCAGTGGACAAGTGGTTTTTGATGCCTCAGGCTTTCTCAGAAAAGAGCTGGCGAAGGTGTTCCAGAGATGGTAGAAAGGTGCCACTTTGGCATGGAGCTAATTAGAGGAGGTCTAGATGGTGCACCAAATTTAAGCCATGAAATCCATTGATCACTTGCCAAAGTTCAGTGGACCTTGGAACAACCATCATATAAAGGCACTTGAAGCAGTAAGATTGCCCCAAGTCACTTGAGCAAGGAAACATGCAAAACATGCTGGTGTCTGCCTGCTTGGGATATGCTTTTTTGCCAATTTTTTTCAAAAAATGTAAATTTGAGCCCCAAAATAATTCAAAATTTATTCAACTTGTCCCCCAGACCCCCTGCCATGGCTCTGCCCCTTGAACACCACTGGGGCTGCTGCCACAGACCCCACTTGATGGTTTGTGGTGCCAGTTGTTGCCCCCTCCCCTGAAATAATAAAACATGCAACAGCTCCGATGCTCCCTGGATGGATGATGCCCCACTGAGAAGCAAATATGACTGAAGAGCAAAAAAGGTCTTGGTAGGTTTTTTTAGACCTGGATTAAGAACATGATGCAGGATGAAAATATGACTGGAGAACAAGAAAAAAGGCTTTTCAAGATCCTCCGGAAAGGCCGACCTCATGTGGTCAGGGGCATCAAGACCATTTGCTCAGTCATTCTCCAAGCCAGTCTTTTCATTTTCTGCCACATTTTGCATGTGTCTGATGGCAAGTGCAGTGGCTTGTTTTTACAAGGTCATATCCCAAGCAACCAAGACTGAACCGGCTTTCTTTTTTGCACACACTGCTTTTTGCCTTAGTAGCCCTCTGGATTCGTGCATGAGGGTAACTTTGTTTTGCAAAAAATATTGAGGTTTCGATTGAATGGCAAATATCGTTGATTTGTTTTTGCTGTGGAAAATATTGCTTTGGATTGTGTTTGGTGTGTTGTGCACATTGTGCCCAGCTGTGTGCTCTTCAGAATGGTATGCTGCCCTATCATTGCTATCACTGGGCATGAGCTACTTTCCCTCTTCTCATAATCTTGACTGACACTGCAAGCAGACCTAATCCTGCTTTCATTGTTCCTTCTTTTTCTGCACAGATTGCTTTAATTATTGGCATTATTAGGCAAGAAAATGTCCTTTCAATATCCAAACTGTCCTTTCACATCAAAGTGAAAATTATGGGAAATGTCATTGTTTCAGCTCAAAGAATGGGAATGAGCGGAGTAGATATAGGTATGCACGAAATCAGTAGGTAAGTGGGAAGTTAACACCAATCGGTTCGAGGTTCCCCCAAGAATTCGAAAACATGGCCTCATTAATTAGCTCAGAACTGCACGTCTTAACATAGTCAGTCCTTACATTTAGGCAAACTCGAGAAGAACCAGCGAGCCACCCAACAACATACACAGCCTGATTGCTGCAATCCAAAATGGGAGGAGAACCCACATCTTCGTCTTGGCTGCTCTCCCCTTGCTGATTGTTTTCCTGTTGTTGAATTGTTTCCGACATTCAGCTGCTGTCCGAGTTGCACCCGACCTGGCAGCATTGGCACTGTCGGATCATCTGCCAGACCTTTATTTTGGTTTCTAACTGAATCATTCAGTCGGCTATTTCTAATTTCCGAATCCATTTTTGCGGATTCAGCAAGCACTTCCAATTCTTGAGTAGGTAGACCATTTGTTTGGCGACTTCCTCTCTTCGGAGTTGCCATTCGTGAAGAAAAGAAAACAGACTGAAACCCTATTTTTCCGAAAACAGCTTTTATCAAAAGCTGGTCATGTGAAAAGGACATGAAGGCAAACATTGGTTGTCATCACCCGTTACTTCTCTGTGAGATTTACAACTGGGTGGACTCGCAAGGCTGGGTTTTGACCAGCATGAAAGCAACTTGATTGAAGAAATTGACAATATTATTTGCAGGGCAAAAACCTCTCGACACTTTTGAGGTACTGCTTTTGCAATATTTCCCCTATTTCATCCAATTTGACCATTAAAATTAACGCGAGTGAGAGGGAAGACAGGGACAGAGTGAGCCAGGGGGAAGTCAGTCAGGGACAGAAAGAATCAAAGAAGAATTTTTGCCAAGGGTGCATGTGGCTAGGCTAGAAGGCAAATCTCCATTTCCCCCCATGAATAACCTGCCATGTACCAGCAAATTCACAGGAGCTACAACAGCCCTTTTTTCTTAAAAACTATCTATGACATCCAAAGGCTACCACACTTGCCACACACCCAAAAGATGAGAATGCTATTTGTGATTCCAACAGAATTTGGACTTAAGTTGGCCTTAATTCAAGGAACTCCTAAGGAAGACTGCTGAATAGAGAATAAGCCTTCCTTAGTTCTAAAACTCCAGTTAAGGCCAACTTTGAAGATAAGTTGACCTTAAGTTAGGCTTTTGTTCTGAATAAGGTCCCAGAAAAATTTGGTGATGTGTGATGGCTGGTGAAAATATGGAATTTTTTCCTTCCAAACTGTTTTGATATGCCTAATCAGGATTGGAATATTAGGGCCCGAGATACAACATTTTGAAGTGTGCGATTCATTTGTTGCACTTTTTCAAACAAAAAAAACTTGGAATTTTGCATTGCGTAAGACAAAAAATGTGGTGCGCAAGGGGTTAAGGTGCTAAAACTGTGGCAATAATTTCCCTAATTTAGTATTGCAATTGGCTTCGGCAATAATTTCCCGTAATTTAGTATTGCAATTGGCTTCACCATGTGATTGTCCAATCATTTCGAGGCTGTTTGAAGGCCACTTATCCAACCTTGATTTTTCCTCTTGCGGAAAACCCCAAACAAAATCAGGTGAAAACATCTCGAGGTATTGACATCCTGGTACACATGCATTGACTATTGAGAGAATTCTGACCAGGCAGTATGACCGCTTGTTCTTCACGGCAATTCTCCTCTTCTTTTTCTCCATTCCTCACCCATTCTAAAATTACCATTTAGAGTCCAAAATGTGCTTACGCAGGGCTGTGAATCAAACAAAACAAAAATAAAGAACACAAGTGCTGTGCTGCAACTAGTTCTGGTGCTTACACCTGAGGATTTAGCAAAAAATAATGGAATAAATTTTAAAAAATGCACACCCCTTTGGGCCCTGCGGCGTTCACCCCTGCACCCCGTTGCTTAGGTAGGTATCCCTGTCCGAGGTACAGCACGGAGTTGAAAATTGCACGATAACAAACATTGGACCATGTCATGAGATTTGTTGCCATCTTCATGTAAGCTCTTAAAACATTTTTAACCATGTGTATCAGAACGGTGAACTGAGAAAAAGGTGAAGTTTCCCAAGATTTTTTTTCAGCCTTTTGCAGCAAAGTTTTCCAATTTCCAGGCAATTTTGGTGCATATTTTTCCCGAAAAATTTCAAAATCCAATTTTCCAAAAAATTTCCCCATAGTTTTCAAAAATTAAAACGTCGAAAAAAAAATAGGCATTTTGTCGATAATTGACAACATGAGCGTGAAACATCTCTAGGAAAGGAGAGATATCCGTATGCAGATTTACAATTATTAAGGCTCTGGTTCTGGAAGCGTGTAACATCAGTGATGCTGAGTCACTGTTGCATTCTGTTTTTCCTTTTTCCGTTTCTAGCATTTTTACAAGTTAATGATGAATCAGAAAATGTTTGCAACATTCAACCATGTGGAATCCCAACTGGGGATAATGCTACGCAAGAATACTTTTCTTTCGAAAGACTAGCATAATTTACATTCTTTATGGAAAGTTATTCTTTCCATATTTTTTGAAATGGAAAGTTTTCCGGAAAAGTTTACGGAAAAAATATCAGAAAATTGAATAGCTAGGTAGCCCCAGTAGCATCATTAAATTATTTGAAGAGCTATTTAGGATAAGGGCTTATTCAACAAATTTTCAATTTTGTGATTTTTGAATTTTCTGGTAATTTGGATAAGGGCTCATCTTTTTTTCTGTCCTTGGTCCCCTATTCTCTTTGCGTGGTGGAGTGGAAGCCTTTGTCCAACTCTGGAGCCTCGAGTGGATTTGGAGAAAGGCCTTGGAGAGGGCTTTTGCTGCATCAGTAATGAAGACCGAAATAGGATAAGGGCTTAAATGAAAAATTTCATTTGGAGATTTTTCTTTTTGTATCCATAATGATGGAGATAATGATGCAATACTCTAGAGGACCATTCTTCATCTATTGACCCTGCCCTTTTGAGGCTCAGATGCACTCAAAGGTCATGTTTTCACAGCAAGAGTGCATTAAAGTTGAATTTATGTGGGTTAAGCCCATCTCCTTGTGAATCGCAAGAACTTTGTAGTGGCATGTTTCAAATGGGATAAGCCCGATGGCCTATAACAAAAGCCCTTCTCCAAACCAACTTTATAATGAAAAGGGGCTGTTTTTAAGTGATTCGCGGTGTTTTGTTCCAAATTTTCTCCAATCAATTTCTAGCTGACAATCGAAATCATTTTACAAAAATGTTGCTTCTGCTTTTATCAAGCAGAATGTTGTTGGATTAGCATGCCAGTGCATCTTTTTTACTCATTAACATTAACCAAGAAAATTCCTGTAAAGGTCTCACAATCGTTTCTGCCATCTTGCCACTTGTTTTTCTCGTTTCTTGGACTGCTTTATTTCTACTAGCTCCTTTTAGTAGGACCTATGAACAGAAATATATTCCAGGTTTGGTTTCATAACAATGAAGGACGAGGTGTACTGGCCTGCTAATCGTAACAATATTCTGTTTGAGAAACACAGAGGAGAGATTTGAAAGGAAATTTGGTTGTCAGCAAAATTTCCAACAAACACTTGAATTCTCTCAACTTGAGCACCTTTTATCTACGAAGCATTACATGGAGAAGGGGTTATGTTGTACTCGGGGTTTATCCTAACTTAAAACATGTTTCTGCAAAGGCCAAATGATTTACAAGGAGAAGGGCTTAACCAACAAAAATTCAACTTCAATCAACCACAGCTGGTGAAACATCAAATTTGACCTAGGAAGAGCAGTCATTGGGCATACCTGATGAATGTTCTTCTAGAATATTGTGACATTACATCCCCCATTCTTGACGTAAAATAAAAAAATGCTTTTATCTCGAAACATATATTTTGAACTTAAGCCCTTATCCTAAATCGCCCTTCATTTGCTTGGCATTACTTGCATGTTTGCCTTTCATCACACTCACAACGCTGAACCTCGACTTCTCCCTGCAGTCAGTGTCTAACAAATGCAGCCATAGGTTAAAAAATTGGCAAGAAAATTTACCTGAGTGGGCCGAGGCCGTGGTTGGTTGAAAGTCCCAAAGTTGCATGAAAAGTTGGATGCGTTTCCAGCAGCTCAGCAAAGTTGGAAAACACGATTTTTGTTTTGCATCATACTTGCATGACGGAAGTGACATCATACTTCGGACTTACTCTCTCCCTCTCACATCATACCTCCATCTGCGCAAAGTTGTTTGTAGTCTACTAAATCAGTTTTATGTCCAAAGTGGGAAAAATCTTTGTTTTTATACCAAATCGTTTACATACCCAATTTCGTTATCCATCAACCTACCTTGTTATTATTGGCCAGGAAGGCATGTGGCTGACCATCTGTTCACTTGAAGGATGTGCATATTTGTTATGCTTATAAAACTTCCAGCCATTCAACTTTTCTAGTTATCCCATCGACCGGTTGGATCTTGTGTGCAATCACTGATTTTTCAACTACCCAGCATTTGAGTATTCTTATTCGTGTTCATACCCACGCACTTTTGCTATACCTATGTATTCCCTTTTATTTTCAAGGTTCCAACTGTTAGTAAATGTTTGCTGCTGCTACAAAGGCTGGAATATTTTGTTCTCCTGTGCTTGATTTTTACATCGTAAACTCCTGACAAGTGCATTTTGACATTAGTGTGACGAATCACATTTCCAATTGCACGTTGAACAAAGGAGGCTGATTGATTTGTGAAGGCTGCGTGTGTTTGTTTTGTGCTGTCAGCAGCCATGGCTGACACGGCTGTCAAGACCACCAACCATGTGGCAAACAATATCACAAAGCAAGTTAACAAGACCGTGGCTCCTGCCAACATTTCAAAGTTAGTAGATATTCGTTCACCACTTTATCAACTCAAACTTAATTTTGTAGATACTTTTTTCTCTCAACTTGGAAGCTTTGTGGACGAATCTGCCATCAATATCAGACGATAAGTTTTAATTGTCGAAAGTGTGAAATTGCATTAAAATTAGTCTCCTCGGTGTTTCAGCCTTTATTTCTTGATTCACTGATAATTTAGGAAGCCTTTTGGTTGCTGAGTTCAGTAAAGGAGCCTGTAGGAAGGATTATTTAAATTTTGGTTACAAAAACCA
>JASGXE010008595.1:0-17319 GCA_030068105.1 Sinentomon sp. SZTP_YWyxl
TGAAAACGCCATAAAACATTGTGGAAGCATCATGAAACATTTCAAAACATCATATGGAACAGAAAGGAAACATCATGAAAGATCTTGAAACATTATCAAAACGTCATGAAACATAAAAAAACGTCATAAAACATTGTGGAAGCATCATGAAACATTGTGAAAACATCATGGAAACATCATAACATCTTGAAACATTATCAAAACATCATGAAAAATGGAAAAGCATCATGAAACATTGTGAAAACATCATGGAACAGAATGGAAACATCATGAAACATCTTGAAACATTATCAAAACATCATGAAACATTATGAAAACGTTATAAAACATTGTGGAAGCATCATGAAACATTGTGAAAACATCATGGAACAGAATGGAAACATCATAAACATCGTTGAAACATCATGAAACATCATGCATGAAACATTACGAAAGCATCATAAAGCATTATGGAAACATCACGAAATATCATGAAAACATCACGAAACATTGTGAAAACATCATGAAATGCTATGGAAACATGCAATATTATGAAGACATCACGAAATATTATGGAAACATCATGGGAAACACCAGTGAAATCCGTTATGCGGGAAACGTTAGCGAAAATGTTGGTGCCTCATTTTTCGCCAATGCCTATTTAGGATAATCGGAAAGAATAGGATAATAAGGGTGATCGGTTTAGCCTATTCAGGATAAGACAAAAATTCGAAATTGAAACCGTCGGCTCATCCTATCTTGCTCATTCCAAGGCGAAAAAGGCACCATGAAGGGAATTGTGGAATTAGGCTCAAATCGTAATCGCAGCCTTTCACGTGACTGGGCTGCTTTTTCATTATTCCACCGAGCTTATTTATAATACGTACCTACGAGAAATACCTATATAGGTGTGTAAAGGCATGAATTTCCAATGCAGGCTAAACCTTATCCGTACTTTAATGGGATTTTAAGTTGCTTATTTATGGTCCGGTGTACTGATAGGATTCAATTTAGTGAGGCATTTTAGATAGTGGAAACGCCGATTAATACGAGCATTTGCACAGAAACCAAAATTATGAAAATTGTGAACCTCCCGTTTTCGAATATGGAAGATTGCAAATATCAGTTTTTGGGATTTAAAAAAAAAAGGCAATTGTTCGTAATCGGCCGTATTTCTCATTCCAAATCACCCTCATGTTCATCTCAATATTGCCTATATTCAAAGGATAGATTTGTGTTGCGAAAATTGTATTTCTATCTGCACAACGTTTGTTTCTTTTCCATTGTTGCCTTGAAAGATGCATCCGTCTGTTGAATTCAATGTTGAGTTGAAGCTGGGTGTGAGTTGCAATGAACGTTGCCGAACGTTGCATATGTACTGAGTTTTATATATGTATCTATTCAAATATGGAACAAAATTATATAGCGATATTAATGCCTTTTGGTTGCAGGCTCAATATTGGCAAAACGATGATGGAAAAAACGCCATTTAGGAGCCACGTCAAAATGACATCAAGGGAATTGCTGGCAGGAATTGATAAACAGACTTCTTTTCAAAGCTCTCCGCAGGAGGTCATAATGCAGCATTAGCCGAAAAACATGCAGCGGCATTGGTGCAACACGTGAAACCACCCCGTTGGAATGACATGATCCTCCGACCAACAAATAGTGATGTATGGAGCCAAGGTTAATAGAATAATCGTATGGAGCGTCCCCTGATTCTATTTTACATATTGCATTTTACACGGGGAGATCCACGTTTGTCCGCAACAATGCAAAAATTCAACAATGGACTTTCTGTTCGTTTCTCTTTCCTGCTTCGCAGAGATTTTAAAATTAAAATTATTCGGAATAGAAATTAAAGTTTTTCTCTTTGCAAAATCGCGTGTAAAGCAGAATCGAGGGACAATCAGTATAGGCTGTAATCCCATATCATTTTGCATGACATCAACGGAGCTCAAAAGTCTTCAAAAAGAGCCCCCAGACCCTAAAATCGGAACCCCAATAGTTTCGACCAATATCTGGCTTTTTGCTTATTTTGTTCGCATTGCAAAATAATTCGTTTTCTTTGTTGAGCGCTATGCGTTGTGAAATTGTCAGAAATACGAAATGCACTGCATTCGATTTACCAAGAACAGACAGAGGGATGTCTATGAGTGTTGACAGATATTTGGCGAAGGAAGCCCGACATATGGCACGAAAATATTGCCACTGTAGGTATGATCTTCCCCGCTTCCGTCTGAAAATTTCATCGGATTTGTTTGTCAAAATAAGTTCCGGTGCTGACTTTAAGGCTCCGTTTGTTCCGCGCTGCTGGAATTCACCATGCCGGTGCTTTGCTCAATCGATGCAGAAGTTCTTTTCATCTAGGACGCCCATGCATATACCTACCTACCTAGACAGATGTTTAGAATGGATCCATAAAAACAACATGTGCCGATGCTCAGCTGATGTTTATAGTTTTAAACGACTGACTAGTTCTAAACCTGTTTACAAGCGCCGAACGAAATGCACTCCAAGCACCCGACAGTGAGAACAAGGTTCGACAGCCCGCTTGCATGGTTTCCCTCGACCCAATGCGGCTGGATTGAATTTACCTGTATAAAGTGGCACCAGAACAGAACAAAATTGACTCATGCTTCGCCTTTCGCAGGAATGACGTAAAAAGACTCAGTCTCACCGTAGACACCGGCGACCTCAGGTAAAAATCCCGGCTGCATGTGTTCCATGTAAAAATATCGGATAAAAATTCCGACTGTACGTTTCAGGTAAAAATTTCAGGTAAAAATCCAGCCGGCTGTGTATGAGGGCAGGTAAAAATCCCGGATAGAAATCCATCAGCCTGTTGCATATGAAGCCGGATAAAAACCTCTGGCAAAAATCCGACCAGCTGCATACGAAGCCGCAGGTGAAAGTCCATGGGGAAAATGCAGACATCTGCACGCAGGTAAAAACCCAGGGTAAAATCCATCCGGTTGCACACGAGGCAATGTAAAAATTCCGGCTGAATTCGTGGTACGCAATTGCTGCGGAATCTGCCAGTGGGATTTTGGCCCCAGTTATGCTGTGGTATCATTAAAAGCAATTCGTCGTCAAGTCGCATTGCCATCGACGTGTTCCGTTCCCAATTCATTTGACAAGGTTTTTTCTCGCATTCATGATCATCGCGTTGTTACTCTTCTCTATAAACCTCTGCGATATGCTCTAGAAGACATCCAAAGGTTCAAACCAATTCTCAGCCGTTGTTAGAGGCAAAATCAGCCAAACTTCAGCTCGTAAAGTCCACGATGTGCTCAAATTCCGATATCCTGAACTAAAAATCTTGAGGCGAACCTCGTCCGAAATTAGTGAGGCTGAGACAGATTAAAAGATTCGACAATTTAGTCAGGCAAACACGCAGGTAATCTTCTTGTTCGAGTAACATCATGCGACACGCATTGATGTTTGATTTGCCTGCAAAGTATTTTCGTAAATGTCTTGTGATTTCTTTGCGAATCCTATAGAATTCCTCACCCTCAGGCCTCTCTCCTTCAAAAAAGATGTTGGGAAATTTTCCTTCCTTTCGCGTGCAATCGCTGACTGGAATGTACTGCCTGCAACAGTGTTCTCCCAGCCATTGAGCATACCAATTCTTAGGAGGAGATTTTCCTGCCTGCCCAGCTCAGAGAGTTCTGAACATGGGTGAGCTGAACGGCATCTTCCACTCATTTGCTCCTTAAGTCCATCTCCTCCATTGACTGATAATAATTTAAGTCGTTTTGATCAATTACCTAACTTTTCAATTTCCTTACCGTTTTCTCCCAGCGTCAGTTCTTTCTCCTTCCTTTTGTGTGTATGTGAAAATTTGTTGTATCCTATGTGTATGATAATGGGGAAACCCACAAATACAATTCAATTCAATTCAATTCAATTCAATTCAATTGAACACCATATGGGAATGAAAACAAATATAAACTGGAGAACTTACAAACGCTTCTGTAGGTAATTGAAGTTTGTCTGTGAGGCGGCATTCGACATTCAATAACACTTACCTGAAATAATTAAAGAAAAACGAAAGGTTACTCCTCATATCTCTGCTATAGTCCATCCATAGAGCTACAAAACTCTATACAATTTCCGGGACATGAATTACGTTTCTCTTTTACTCTTTTCTATATTAAAGCCAACCAAACCTGACCTGACACCCTCAGTGACCACTGGGCTTGTTGTCAACCTACTGTTGATGTTGTCAACGTGGTGCTTGATATCCGCCAAAGGCCAGGAATATCGTCCTGGACTATATGTGGCTGCTGATTCATAACGTGCAACTCATCCAGCATCTGTTCAAGCCATAAAAACTGTCTGGTTGATACGCCGACAAAGACATATACGGTGAAAGAAGATCGGGTTACAGTGTGCAACTTATCAGACGCCATTTCTAAGTTAACCGGTCGTCTATTGCAACTTACCCTCAGGTTCAGCTCATAACCCAGTTCAGCCGATTGATGCATCTTTCGCAACAATGGGAAAGGAATAAGCGTTGTGCATAGAAATAAAAGTTTCGCCACACATGACTCGTATACCTACAGCTCATTCCATTTGAAGATATGAGCTGAGAATGCTTCACGCTCTTCCATTTAAATACACAGAAAAACTTCAATTTCTATGCCGAGAATGAAGTTTTCGACCGAGTTTTCATTGTTGAAAGAATTCTATATTCACTCTGAGCACACTTGGGAGCATTTTTTGGTCATATCTTCAAGTGGAATGAGGTAGTATCGATTCAATTGGTTGTTGAGTTGAACCTGATGGTGAATTGCAATGGTGAATACGGCCAAACAATTCGAATTTATAACACAGGTTGAGCGTTCCAACTTAAGAGTGGAATGTGTATTAAAACTATAAGCTTTGATCTTTATCATATTATATCCAGTTGTGCACGTGTCTGATAAACTCAGCCCGCAGTCGTCAGTATTCACTGCTTCACAATATGCATAGCGCTTCACCATTTCCAGGCAATTGCCCACTTCCGGGCTTGTCTCTCACAAAGACAACCAATAGCCATCCATCCGATCTCCAATATGCATAAAAAGGTTGTCAAGGAAACCCCTTGGTCATATTTCAGTGCCCAGCTTTCTTTGGGTCTCCGCAGTCGCAGAGACAGCGCGCGGTCGCCTTCCTTCGGTCGTCCGATGTAATGCAATCTGAAAAGTGTCATTTGAGTCCAGTTACCCGACTCTGCTGAAGTGTTACTCTACCAGGACCAGAAAGGGTACTCGCCTCTCCAGAGTCCACCGGATGCTGCGTGATTTTCGGTCCGAACATCACGATCCTCCGTCCACATCCACACAATGCCTTGCATGACGCGGCATGGCTTCACAAAGGCCCATCGTTACACACGGTCTCCATGGCGAAATAACTATGACGGGTTGGGCGGAAACTCGTTTCCATCATCAGCTGAAGGAGAAGGTTGCTAGGAATGTGTATGCATAGCAACGTCGGATAATAGATGTGAAAGGAACAGGGTACGGTGGGAGGGTGGCGGGTGAGGAAGGTCGGAGGCAAGGCGGGGAGTGGTGAAAGAGTGGGTAGCAACGTCGGACAAAATGTTAAAGGAACAAGGAATAGGGACGGTGGGAGGAAAGGTGGTGAGTGAGGAAGGGGAGAGGTGAAAGAGGGGACGACAATGACACTTGCAAGGGAAAAGAATGGATGTGAAGCGGGGAGGCGTGCAGACGAGGTGGGCAAGTGCGTGGTGATGCCCCAGCCCTTTTCCACTTCCAGGAAGGATTCGACGAAGCCCCGCGGAGGAAAGGTTGGCGACCGAGAAGAAGAAAGCGCGTTCGAAAGCGGAAATCTACCATCGTCTTGCCCTTCGCCCGACCCCCTCACCCCTTCACCACTCACCCCAACTCACATTTCCTTTCTTCTTTGAGAATATTTGTTTCTGGTTTCGGATTTCACAGGAAATTGAACGAGATGGTGATCAATGGCGGTAAAAGCCCCGGCTGGAATTGGTTTCCAGCACATCAGAAGCGTCTGGAGAGCCAGGAGAATCGGGAGAAACGAAAAAGGTGAAGTTCTCGGAACCAAAAATGCAGCTGATGCAGGTTCTTGTCTGCTGCATAGGCAGCCTGGGGCATCCTAGCAGGCAATGCACCTATCCACATACCTACAGCCGATAGGACCGACTGTGTCTGTGGAGGAAACGTGAGGGTAGGTACGCGGGATGTGCTCAGGTGAAGAATGTTGTTGATGTATGTTTTCAGAAAAACAAAATTCCTTGGAGGAAAAACCCAAAATACTGAGCAGGAGCAGGGCTGTACAGGGTGTCCAGCAAGTTGTTTGCCAAATCTTTTCCGCAACTTCCTGAGGCCAAATTGAAATACTTTTGTCTTCCGACGACTTCTGAGGAGACTCGCCGAAAAAACATGGGATCCTGCACACTGTAAAATTTTACGATATTTTGTTTTGCCATTTTCATTGCTTAACATTTGGCTCACCGTGATTTTTGGTGTCTAAAAATGCCTTAATTTACAGTGTACGATCCTGTTTTTTTTTTCGGGGAATACCCCAGAAGTGAACGGAGGACGAAATAGCAATCTGCGTTTTTGTCTCATAATTGCCTCTGGAACCTGCTCCAGAGGTTTGGCAAGCCACCACGGAATACCCTGTACCAAATATAGGCTTGTGGGTTGGCTGTTTGGCTGATGGGGAAGGGCTGATCTTCCCATTATGCATGCCCTAGGCACTTGGGTATTTGGGATGAAAAACGACGTGCCATAGGTACTCTGCTCTTTTTTCTCAGTGCTGATAGAGCTTTTCGCAAAGATCTTCCTCCACGTCCCTGTAAAAAATGGTAATTCAATTTTGGCACCGATCGATACCTTCAGAGATGGATGATGCCTCCCTCTGTCACTCCAGGTCTGCTGCCTACTTGGATTAACGGTGAGTATAGGTACATCTGTTAAACTTTTATTGGGGTTAATGGCACTTGATTAAGACACAATTTAGATCCACAACACCCGCCCAAATCCATCATAGCGTCCATAACTCCAAGAATTTAGGGCGGCATTTGACGTGCCGTATAATTCTTGGCATTGTTGATGCTTTGATAGATATAAACGGGAGTCTAACCGTTGTCAAATTGTGTCTAGATCAATCGCCATCAACCAACACGATGACGTTAACTTGAATCAGCAAGCTGCCGACTTGTTACTGCAACAATAGTTCCGCCAAATGTAATATTCTGGATCGTATTCCCCATTGCAACTCACCCTCGCAGATTCAACTCAACAGAGCCAATTCAGCAGACGGATGCATCTTTCAATGCAACAATGGAAAAGGAATAAGCATTGTGCATAGAAATATAATTTTCCAAACACAAATCAATCCATTGAATTGGCTATTGAGTTGAACCTTCGGGTGAATTGCAATGGGGAATATTGTTCGCAGATGGGGCCCATTGTCTGCAGCAGGATCCACGACAAGAATTTTATTAATGCCAAACGCAAAGCGCGCAAAATTCGGCAAAACACGTTTGAAATGCTTGATGTTGCGAAAGAACACCACCCCAAAAGTTCTGTCGGTATCGACAAGAAGCTGCAACCATGCAGTGCAAAGGTGTTATGTGTGGGTTGCGTGGGGTTGTTTAATTCCAGGCCCAGAACCACAATTATTACATATGTTACTGGTCAATTTATTTATTTATTTGATTTATTCACATTAATTGGTGAGTGCGAGCATGAAAAAAGAGCGGGTGGCACAGACAAAAGAACCGCCAAGAACGCAGTAAAGGGGAAAAAAGCAAGGAAGGAAAACCAAGAATGGTCAACATTGGAGTTTTGACACGTGCACTCGGAAAAAAGTGCAACGATTTTCGTTTGCAGACTTTCATTGGGCTTTTACACTCTAAACACGAAGTTCAGCTTTGAACACCAAATTTTAACATGGGCTTAGATGGGAGGTGTTCTTTTAGGAACACACGTTTTGTGTTTGGAACACTATTATAAGTGTTCCATTTGGAACACTTATTGTGTGTGAAACACACACATTAGGTGTTTGCTGTCACAGATTTGGAACACATTAGGTGTTTCGGAACACCAGAAGTGTTCAAAATGGAACACTTACAGTGTTCTAAAAACAAAACGTGTATTCCTAAAAGAAGCCCATCTAAGCCCATGTTAAAATATGGTGTTCCAAACTGAACTTCGTGTTTAGAGTGCATGCATGGACGAGAAATTGAAGCTCTACATCGCTGTGCCGTGGACTGGCGACAAGGAAAAACTTTAATTTCTATATGCCGCATGGTTTCCATTTTCGAGAATTGTGACCGATGAAAAATGAGCGACACGAATTTTTGCACATCAGCATGTATTTACTCGTATTTATTGTATTTAGATATTTAATTTTCGGCTTGCTATCGGTAATGTATCCATAAGCAGTAACAATACAGGGTGTCCTGTAATCCACCGCAAAACCATGCCGGGCTGTTCCTAGGGCGATTTTAAGTTTATAATGCAGAATAACTTTTTTCTCTCCGATGACTTCTGCGGCTCTCCCAGGAAAAAGCATATGGCTGAAACACAGTTAAACCATTAGCATTTGCGGGAATTTGGTATTCTGCCTTATTTCTCGTGAGTTCAGTCTCTAATTTCGTTTGTCGATTCGTTTGTTAAGATAATTTGAAGAATTGCAAAAGTCATCTGACACCAATGAAACTGCAACAACAAACATCGACAAAGGCGAATAGATACCAAAAGGATTATATCAAAGGAGAACATCAGAAACGGAGAATGAAGGTTTCGTGTCCTTTCTGCCTGTAACCCACCGTCGTTGGAAAGTTTTTCATGTTATAAGTTGATTGCGTTATATGCTTGGCCTTGCCGCCCCAGTTCCCTTTCTGGGAGCTACACACTCTAAGGCGGAGGGTTACGAATGAAACACCTTTTTCTTAACATGGGCTTTGGTGAAAGTGTTCTTTTCAGGACATTTTTGGAATACATTCTTGAACAAGCACTTTCCTGTCACAAATTTGGACCACTACAGTGATCCAAATTTGATGCGATTTGGAACACTGTATGTGCTCCAAATCGTCCACGTGTTCCAAATTTGTGACAGCAATATATCATGTTCCAAGAATACATTAAGCGTTCCAAAAAATGTTGCAAAAGGAACACTTCCATCTAAGCCCGTGGTGAGAAAGATGTTTCAAAAGTGTTCCAAACAGAAATCACAAATTTAGAGTGTATGGACATATGCATGTCTAAATTGTCAGCAAGAAATTAATGCTTCATGATGTCAACCTAAATGTTTAATAATAAATTTGCTGCCTCTAGCGCCTCTTTATCTTTATGGAAACATGGTGGGTAAATGCGCCTTTCGAGATATACAGGGTCATTCATAAATCACGGACCATCGCCGCATCAGTGATTTGGTAAAACTTTCTCTACGCGGGACTGATGTTACGCAACGGTTGCCTGGCAACCGAGGTCACTCAGCCTTCAATCGACAAACCAGCTGCAGAATCTAACACAGGTGTGGTGCAAGTGGATAGTTCTTGGTAAAGACAAGTAACCCCCAAAATGACCCTTCAATTTTGAAAGTCCTGTCTTTATCCAACCTTGATAACCTTTCTATACTTCTCTCACCACCACACACCTGCCACTCTCCTCCTTTCCTCTGACATGCTTTATGAATTGCACTTCAGCGAAGTGGTGGGTCCGCAAGGAATAGGCATGCCTGATATCGGGCCTTTACACCATCACTGTGGAATGGCTTCCACATTCTCGCGCGATATACTTTGTTTTGCGAAATTTCAAAATTTGCCAGCCCATCAGGCCTGATGCGCGCTCTCCTCGTCTCTTCCTGGTGTTCAGCAAAGGATGTCGCTGGCATCCCTGCCTTTCCAATGGGAGAGGAATTCATTTTGAGTGAAGACTTCACCTGCACAGGCCGTTCCACGATTCGACATGATATACTCGTATGCCACTGCAATGAATAGTTGGTTATGTTTTGCTTTGTCCCAACAATGAAAAAAAAACTTGATTTTCTTTTTCGTCTTTCGCCTGCTTCCTTTATTGAAAATTCTCTTGAGAAAATAATGAAATAACATTCTTGCAAATTCTTACAAATTACATTCTTGCTCATTCTTGCATTCTATGCAGCCATGCATCTTCGGACACGTGTATGGTCAACGTGTGGTCCGCGTGTGGACACGTGTGGTCCAATGAAGAGGCAATAAGCCCCCCATTGCAACTCACCCCAGGTTCTCAACTCAATGGCCATCAATTCAACAGACGGATGCATCTTTCAATGCAACAATGGAAAAGGAATGAGCGTTGTGCATATAGAAATGAAATTTTCACAACACAAATCTATTTCACTGAATTAAAAAGCGAGATGAAACTGAGGGTGGGTTGCAATGGGAATAACGGGCGTATGTGCAGTCCAATGAGGGAGCGGACCACAAGCCCACACTGGCTCTGATGCTGGATGGCCGGCCGGCCTTCCGAGTCTAAACAGCATCTAAATTTATAATTCATAGCCTAAATTGCAAACAATGCGAATACAGGCGTAGAGTATAGAAAGGGTAAAAGTTTACGCGCGAGGGGTGAGGGGTAAAGGGGTGGGTGGAGTGTGTAGAAAGCAGAAAGATCAGAAGGGAAACACAGGAAGCAGGAATGAAAGTTGGCCGTGATCATTAGTCATCTTAAACTCATTTCTCATTTTTTGCCTTCTCTTTTAACCCCGGCGCCCAGAGCTATGCCCTCCTCCATTTCCGCCCTTCTGAGCGCGTTTCCAAGCTAGATATAGCTGGGAAATACGTTGCAGGCCGTTCCTGATACAATTTTACACAGGGTTTTTGTACAGCTCCTGAATTGCCCCGTGCATTGCTCTTCATATCGAAGGGTATATGGCGAGTAACAATCTTGTGAGTAAAGCCAAATGTGGTTGACCAAGGCATAATGAAACCACGACTAAAATTCTCATGGGTAAACCCAATTAATGTAGATGACTGAGGCATGACGAAATGGTGACTAACATTCTCATGTGTAAAGCCAAATGTACAGTCGAATTGGTGCATCACCTGTACATTTAAAGAGGAAGAGAGATAGCAAATTTATTGAAGAATCCGAAATTTATTTCCAACTTTCAAAATGTAACGTTAATTTTTGCTTATAGCGCTATCTCCCAATCCTTTTTCACTTCTCAAAATCCTCCCTTTTCAAACCATCTCAGCACCCTCCCCCATAGTACAGGCTGATTCACAAAAACACTTGTGCAAAAAGGAGCATTTTTGGCACAGTTTGTTCCCTGGAAAATCGCACGCATAAGACCAGAGAGAGGCAAAAGTTCATGTGTTCTGCGTGTGCCTGGTTCTTGTACTCAACGTGGCCAAGAGACAGACACCAGATGGCTTCATGCAAATTTTGTTTTTTTACCAAGACTGGCAAGAACCAGGCACACAGAAGAAGAACCAGGCACACAGAACACAGGCCCTTTTGCCTTGCTCTGGTCTTATGCGTGCGATTTTCCTCCAAGTGGGTAACAAACTGTGCCAAAAAGTTACATTTGGCACAAGTGTTTTTTGTGAATCGCCCTGTTTTTCCTTTCATCCATATTTCTTTCTTTGGTTATTCTCGCTCCATTCTAGTGTTCCCCGTCTGTCTGCCGCGTGCTTATTCGCCTATCTATCCTGATATTTTTCTTTGTTTGAAATTTTCTCAACGCCAAAGGCATCGGCCGGAAAACTTTTGTTGCTTCTAGATTAGAAGCGAAGATGACGTCCGTGGCTGAAAAACTTGCGATTAGAGACAAGGGAAAAACTCCACGTGGATGGGGCATGGCGCAGTGCGGAGGAAGAGCTGCAACAAATCTCAGCCACGTCAGGAACAGAATGAAAGATGAATGGACTGAAAATGATCTGCGACTCCAAATTGAGCTGCTGAAGAACTCGCGGAAACAAAATCTAAAACCCATTTTGCTGATTATTGGCTTTGAAAGTTGGCTTGCTTTTTGGGTAATTATTTCGTTTGCCCGTTGCAGTTTTCCTTTTCTTTCTTGACTGTCGATAGCGTGATTGATTATCGATACGCTGCGCGGTAATCAGTGGACGAGAAGTGATGACAGAATCACGTTTGCAACGCATCTGTTTTCTCCTTTTTTGCCTCGAAATCCTCTTTTCTCCTTGGACACATACTTTTGAAGGCAGTAGAAATAAAAGTGCATGTTGCAACAAAGCTTTATGAAAGTGTGGATTTTCACTTCGTTCATGAAATGGGAACTTTCGTCTCTATATAGGGTGACTTTTTGCAAAAATCCTAGCGGCCGTCGCTAGTTTGTGCACCGGCAGATAATGGACAAAAGGACCATAGATGGACAAAAATGTATTACCGCCGCTTTTGAAACATGAACCAAGAGGCGGCAGAGGCAACGCACTAATCGGAACACCCTGTACATTGGTTGGAGGTAGATGTCTTTGATTCAGCTAAATTGTGTCCCACCCATCAAAAATTTTTTCCTTTTTTTGTGGCCTCTGCAGCCTCCAACGTCGTCTCCGCCGCCTCTGCAGCCTCCTCCGAATCTGCCGCCTTCGCCGCCTTCGCCGCCTTCGCCGCCTCTACCGCCTCCGACGCCTCTGCCGCCTCTGCCGCCTCTGCCGCCTCTGCCGCCTCTGCCGCCTCCGATGCCTCCGCCGTCTCTGCCGTATCCGCCGGCTCATGCTAAAGTTTTCAGGCTGCAGTGAAAGTTATCGAGCGGTGGAACAAAATTGTGAGGCGGCGGAGGCGGCGGTCAGCAGGTATTCCGAACTGCAACCCAAAGATATATGTATACACAGAATGCAGACAATCCGCAGCAAAGCGATGTTCAGGATACAAGCATATGCGCTTATTTCCTGATCATTTCCTGATTCCGTGTTTGACTATAATATCTAAAATCCACAATCGACCCCTGAACTCAATTTTTCCAGAAACGCGTTGGAATGTGTAGGTATGTTGCTATAATTTCCACCAAAAATCTAAGTCAAGGAAAATTCAGAGATTAAGTTTCAGGTCACGAGTTGCATAACATGCGATAATTCTCAGGAAAAGAAAGAAAGAGAGGAACAGAAAAGGGGGAAGAAAAGGGCAAAGAAAAAACTCAGTTTTTTTCGTTAGAAATTGCCGCGAGAAAACAAAGTGCATCTCTTTGATCTGTGTTCGAGGGGAAGCAAAAGCCAGTGGCTGAGGGAGCACCTTGAAACTTCAATTGTCCGCTGCAACTGAAGCTGCCGCAAAGCCAAGGGAGGGACAGATTAGAAATCAATTCTGTTCGTTTAGGCGCTCCGATATTATCCCACATTATAGATTTGTCGTTTTTTAGAGGCGAGCATGGGTTTTTGCGGTGGGGGCAATCTTCATGGAACCAGCTGGACACCGACCATGGCGGGGTTCCAAGGGGCAAAACCCCAGTGATTGGGGTCTGGAGTGTAGCTCCGGCTGGGTTCCAAGGGCAGAGCCCCAGAAACTGAAGAAATTTTGAAATTTGGTGGGTTCATTTCGGGTGCAAATGTCAAGCTGAGAAAGATCTCAAAAGGAAGGAACTGAAAAAGCGTCAGCCAACAGAATTCATTTCTCGCCTCTACGTGTGTGCAACTGATCGAAATAGGCCCGAGCCGAATTTGGTCCATTTCAGAGAATTGATGAACGCAGCCATGGGATTGGAAATCAAAACAACAATTACAATGCGGACCAGAAAACATGTTTGGCTGCAATAAAAGAGGCCAAGGAGCACCTGAGGAGGGGCGCGTGGTTGAGCTGAGGCTGGGAATAGCCAAACGCACTTGGAATAACTTAAGAGGGGAAACCATATACCTGCTAGTCGCCTTCTGGAGAATGGAAAAGCGGGAATTGCGTGAAACTACCAACAGAGGCGCAAAGGCAACCTTCGTGACTCTCACATTGGATTTGTCCGCCGTGTGAAGTGGAAATTTCATTGTAAGCAATCGGCCATGTCTCTGTACAGTGACGACAGAAATACTTTTCATTTACCTCCATGTAAAATGCGAATGCTCATATTTTGGCAAAAACTCAATGCTGCAGAAGTTGAAGATACTCTTTGCAACTGAGGTCAAAATTTGACACCTATATAGAAATCTTTGTTGCAATTTATGTGCTTTAATTTGGTGCTTTAAACTGCAATTTTTACCGAGATCAAAATCTGACACCTCCATAAAGCTGGCAATTTCGTGCTCTAATTAGGTGCTTTGAACTGCGATTTTTTACCGAGGTCAATATTTGACACCTCTGAAAAGCTTTGTTGCAATTCATTGCTTTTATTTGGTGCTTTAAAGGTGCTTTAATTTGGTGCTTTAAACTGCAATTTTTTACCGAGGTCAAAGTCTGAAACCTCTAGATAGCTTTGTTGCAATTTGTTGCTTTAATTTTGTGCTTCAAACCGCAATTTTTTACCGAGGTCAAAATCTGACACATCTAGAAAGATTTGTTGCAATTTGTTGCTTTAATTTGGTGCTTTAAACCACGAAAACAATTGCTAGACCCATGAGTGAAAGCATCATTTCAAGCAAATACCCGTCCAAATGGATTATGTACTCGTATGATGGCCTGCATCTGTTCATTATTTCGAGATATACTTACTATAGTGTATCCGTGTAACGCAATAAACTAAATGCTTCATCCAGGAAATCCAAATCAATACTGAAAATGAAATAAACGTAACTATAGTTGGGTGGGTGGATTGGTGGGTTAGAGACGGAACCTTTGATGAACCCAGAAATAGCAATAAAGATGGCGGAGGGGCGAGAAAAGGGGAGAAGGGGGATATAAGGGGAGAAGAGAGGGAGAAATGGGTGATGGTCAGGGGGGAAAGGTATTCTCAAGAAGAAAATCAAAGGAAACCTGTTGAGAAACTGATGCATGTGGTTGTTTGACACCCGACTTAAAGGGGGGCTGCCTTTTCGGCACTGACCCGAGAAGGAGAAATTGGGGGTGAGCAGGGGCGGAAAGAAAGGAGTAGGGGGTAGGTGCTGAACTAGGAAACCCAAGAAAACTGAAACACAGCCATTACCGACGTCCCTGCGGAGACAGCGTGGGCCAAGACATGTTCCTGACTCTGCCTTCGAGTGGCAAGAAGAAAGTGGAAAGGTAAGTAAGTTTCAAAGTGTATAACAAAGGAAGTTGACGATGGAAGGGTTCCGATTATTTTCAGACGAAAAGGGATGGTGAAATCAGATGCCGATAGAACAAAGAGGCGGTGTCATGGAAGTGTTAAATCAGGAAATTATACACTCTAAATTTGATGTTAACATTTGGAACACCTTTTTAACGCAGACTTGTATGGGAGTGTTCTTTTCGGAAAATCAAAATCAAAATCAAATCAAAATCAAAATCAAACTCTTTTCGGAACAAGAATTGCGTTCTTGGAACACCATGCATTTTCCTGTCACAATTTTTGAACACTCCATGCGCTTCAAATTGCGTATGTTCCAAATTTGTACCAGGAAAGTGGCGTTCCAAGAACACGTTTCGTGCTCCAAAAATGGAGCGATGGGAGCACTTCCTCCTATAAGCCCGCGTGTTTTAAAGGTGTTGCAAACGGAAACATCTGATTTATGAATGAATGAATGAATTGACTGTATTTGAGGGGATTTCCCCTTATCATACGAGGTACAAGACAAGAAAATCTTAAAGCAACAATGACGAAGAGTACACCAATGTAAACGACAATCAAATGAATCGACAAACCATACCATGCACAGCTTTCGAAAGGTAGAGTCATTAATGGATTGACCTAAAAACGACGACTTTCCAAAGTCCCTCCTAAAGTAAAGGGGTCTCACCTTCAAGGCGTGATCCTGCCGTGAAAAGAAAGTTGGAAGTTCAATGTGGGTCGACAACTCAACGCAGCCCCCTGATTCGCAAAGTATCCTGAAAAAGCATAAAATGCGCTGGATCTTCCTCCTGTCAGCCAGTAGTCCCAAGCCAAGCTTGGTAAGAATAGCAGAAACGCAGCTCAATTTCCTATAATCCCCAAAAACAAAGCGAGCAGCTTGTCGCTGAACACGTTCCAGAGCGACGAGATGAATGGATAAATGTGGGTCCCAAGCTGAGGACGCATACATTTAGAGTGTAGTTGGAAGCTAAGGAACACAAGAAACATGGACAATCCCCAGAAATTGTGTGAAAAGAAAATGAACCGTGATTTCTCATGCGTCTGTCTTCAGGCTGACATTTTGTCAACTGATTCCGACTTGAGGGTGTTCCATTGTTAAAAGGTATGACACCCATCAACTCTCTGATTATTCATTAGCAAAACCATCCCTTTAAACAAGTGCTATTCACCTCCCGATTATCCATAAGCAAAATCATCAACCGTGCAAAAAAGCTTCAACATTTTGACTTATTTATCGGCTCGATTCTAATGCGGCAAAGTCATATACGAGTAAATGACATAAGCATGCCATAAAACCTGGCACAGGACGGACGACCACATTTTGCCCCTAAATGCTTTGAAGCTGCCAAACCGCATCTGTCTTTTGCCACTTAGGTGCAGCAGAGAGATCTTCTTAGGGCAAAGCAAACAATAGGTATTTTCTTATTTTAAACAGGCACGTTTTCTTGACTTCCATATCATGCCATAGTAGTGACACGTTTTCTTGACTTGCACACAGGAACTCATTGCCATTACAAGGCCAGTTTACCCCAGCCAGATCTTTCCAACGCAATTGGCAATTGGCAACCAATTTTTTGCCGTTTTCGCAGGCAATGTGCGGTCAATTTTTATACTTCATCTGAAGCTGCTGATATTGATGCAGGTAGATCACCCAGAAAAGATGCACCTTAAGCAGCCGTATTCCTCATTGCAACTCACCCTCAGGTTCAACTCAATAGCCAATTCAATGAATAATAGAATTGTGTTGCAAAAATTTCATTTATATGCACAACGCTTGTTCCTTTTCCATTGTTGCAATGAAAGATGCATCCGTCTCTTGAATTGGCTGTTGAGTTGAAGCCGAGGGTGAGTTGCAATGGGGAATACGGTTCGATGATTTAGCATGGGACCTCAATGACTTTCTGAGAATGTTCAAACCCCGTTGCCTCAATCCATCCTATATCTATAGAGTAGGTACAAGTATAAGGCACTAAACACATCTCTCGCCTCGTCTTGTCTGAGAAGTGCCTTCCCGCTCCCTAAGCACCCAGAATGTCTGTTGTCAATCCAAAATGCACCAAGAAAGTCCGTTGTCAATAATGTTTGCTTCAACGGAAAGCGATCCCTGGAAAAGCCTGATCGTAAAAATGTCCAAATTTCAAATATGACAAAGCCAGGATGAATGGGTAAATTGAAAATCCTAAGGAT
>JASGXE010008596.1:0-15309 GCA_030068105.1 Sinentomon sp. SZTP_YWyxl
GAGGAAGAACAGCGAATAAAACATCCTTGTGCGATTTGGTCACAATAGGTGGACTGGGATAGATGAAATCGGCATTTTCCGAGGATATCTGTGGAGAAGCAGTTCTATCTCAATTTTGAGGAACCCTATATGTGAATTACCCTGTGTAAGCAGCATGCCTAACAGAAGTCTCATTTCAGTCACCACGGAAACAAGAGTGAAGCAAAATGATGAAATGTTTCCATGGAAAACGCTGAAATGTTACATGGAAACGCTGAAATGTCAACATTGAAACGCTGAAATGTAAACATGGAAACGCTGAAATGTCAACATTGAAATGCTGAAATGTTTACATGGAAACGCTGAAATGTTAACACGGGGACGATGAAATGTTAGCATGGAAACGCTGAAATGCCAACATTAAAATGCTGAAATGTTTACATGGAAACGCTGAAATGTTAACATGGAACGTTGAAATATCAACATGAAAACGCTGAAATGTTTACATGGAAACGTTGAAATGTCAACATGGAAACGCTGAAATGTAAACATGGAAACGTTGAAATGTAAACATGAAAACGCTGAAATGTCAACACAGAACGTTGAAATGTCAACATGAAAACGCTATGTTGACATGGAAACGCTGAAATGTTAACATGGAAAACGCTGAAATGTTGAACATGGAAAACGCTGAAATGTTAACAAGGAAAATGCTGAAATGTTTTCATGGAAACGCTGAAATGTTTACATGGAAACACTTAAATGTCAACATGAAAACGCTGAAATGTCAACATTGAAACGCTGATGTGTTAACATGAAAACGCTGAAATGTTAACATGGAAACGCTGATATATTCACATGAAAACGTTGAAATGTAAACATGGAAATGCTGATATGTCAACATGGAACGTTGAAATATCAACATGGAGACGCTGAACTGTCAACATGGAAACGCTGAAATCTCAACATGGAAAATCTGAAATGTTAACAAGGAAACGCTGACATGATCAAATGAAAACGTTGAAATGTGAACATGGAAACACTGATATGTCAACATGGAACATTGAAATATCAACATGGAGACGCTGAAATGTTGGCATGGAAACGCTGAAATGTTTACATGGAAAGGCTGAATAGTTCACATGTTAAAGCTGAACTTTCAACATGGAAAAGCTGAAATGTTAAATGGAAACGCTGATATGTTCACATGAAAACGTTGAAATGTAAACATGGGAACGCTGAAATGTCAACATGGAAACGCTGAAAAAATAACATGGAAACGCTGAAATGCTTACATGAAAACGCTGAAATGTTTACATGAAAACGCTGAAATGTTTACATGGAAAGGCTGAACTGTTGACATGGAAACGCTGTAATGTTGCACAAAAATGCTGAAATGTTATTATGGAAACGCTGAAATTTTAACATGGAAAGGTTAACCTTTTTGGACACTCCCGAAAACGTTCGAACTATCAC
Organism: Sinentomon sp. SZTP_YWyxl; assembly: GCA_030068105.1. Classification (NCBI taxonomy): domain Eukaryota; kingdom Metazoa; phylum Arthropoda; class Protura; order Sinentomata; family Sinentomidae; genus Sinentomon; species Sinentomon sp. SZTP_YWyxl. The sequence continues at coordinate 1,456 of JASGXE010008596.1, forward strand.
AATTCTGACTTCACCGAATACAGATACTTCACCATCATGCACCATAGTTTATACTTCTTGGATCATTCCGATCATGTCCTGATCAAGCTCAATGAACGGTTGGCGAAACAGTTGGAGAACCTGCATGAACGCTATCCGATCCTCAATGCTCTTTGGCTTAACAAAAAAGAGAGCCAGTTTCGCATTGTCCGAAATTGGATTCCTGCTCAGGTCCCTTTTCTTGACAAACTCCACAAGTTTCGCCCTGACTACAGTTGCCTGCTCTTTGACAATGGCTTCCTTCAAATCCGAAAAAAATTCCTCGTCGTATTGACTGTCGTCCACTGGCTTCAGAATGGTGATGAAGTCCTCCAAGTTGCTGACGTGATTTGTGAGGTCAGCTGCCGTGGTACAAGATTTCCAACATCTACTCGCAGGATGTCCAGTCATCTGCTTGAAGAGTGACAGAAGAGCGGTTGTCAGTAAGACCAGGTGGTTGAGGTTGGTCAGCCTGGGAAGTTGCATGCTCTCCCGAACCAGGTTGTGAAGTTGTGGTTCCCTCTCCCTCCCTTGTGCTCAAGACCAGGTGGTTGAGGGTGGTCAGCCTGGGAAGTTGCATGCTATCCCGAACCAGGTTGTGAAGTTGTGGTTCCCGCTCCCTCCCTTGTGCTCAAGACCAGGTGGTTGAGGGTGGTCAGCCTGGGAAGTTGCATGCTCTCCCGAACCAGGTTGTGAAGTTGTGGTTCCCGCTCCCTCCCTTGTGCTCAAGACCAGGTGGTTGAGGGTGGTCAGCCTGGGAAGTTGCATGCTCTCCCGAACCAGGTTGTGAAGTTGTGGTTCCCGCTCCATCCCTTGTGCTCCGTACTGATTATAAACACCAGGAACGTGGGACCTACACAGAAAGTAAAGTACTGCGTCCCACAGAAGAAAATCGACCGAAAACCAAATAAATACCACTGTTTGGGATTTTATTGGTGAAATTAGTGTAACAAGTTGCAGATATATCAGGAAACGTCATTTATGGAGGGACGGCAACTTCCTCCTATCGAACGGCCCCCTGTTTGCCTGGTCTGTGCTTTTGGCACGCCCTTATGGGAATTCTGGCAGCGGAAACCCAATATTGCACAAAAATGAACCCAAAATTTCAAAATTGGGCAATTCCAGTTGATCCATCTCGAAAAATACTTCCGAAGATATTGGGCCCCCCTTACGAAAACATGAATGGCGTCTCTGAAATATTTGCAACTGTTTTTGGTGAGCAGAGCAGGTATTTGTATTTTGGAACTGTCACTGTTCAGGGTTGCTTTGGCATGTCATCCATAAATGGGCTCTCTGGCTTCGGTTCGGAAAGCAAAGGAAAAGATAATTTGGGGAAATCAGAGTGGCAAATATCTTTTGGCAGCTTCAGTGAGACCCACTTGAGCCGATTTCCACGAAAAGAAATGCAAAACCACGGCCTGTAGAGGACGCATCTGCAGGCCATGGCAAAACTTTCTGCAAGCTCCGCGGACATCTCGAGATTCAAAATCAATGTGTCCTGTGCATGCCCGTCAAAGGAGTCTTCACATTGGCAATCACCGGGTCATGCTGGGATGCACAATCTTGCTGGAATGGATGGGGTTCGGAGTCGCATACTGGAACGGGCAGGCTTTTCATAGAAATGAGAAAAGTTTCAGGAAGTGTGATCGCCAATCTAAAAAGGTCTTTCACTTTTGATGGGGAAGGTTACACGCCGCTCCTAACTTCGAAATAATGTGTAAACAGACTAATCTCGAATCAGTTGATTTTCCTTTGGGGCAGGATTTCCCAAGTGATGGCGAACTGCCTCCAGAGATCAAGTCCAAACGAAAGCGAATCCTGCAATGTTATTCCAGTCGCACTCCGACCGAGTTCAGAGCATGTACTGGAACTTTCCAATGTCAGAAACACAGAAAGTGCACTCGACCATGCTTGGCAGGTCTTATCATGCTTGCAGTCATCCTTACGTTTGTGTCTGCATGAGTGCATCATGACGTGCGATTCGCAAAAAAATCGGGTGTAAATCGTGGTCACAAGTAGGCCTACTCGTTTTTTGACACGGTGGGACTGCGACGTATCCAGCTGGGGGCAGAGCAACCGCCCCCCGTCTCGGGGTAAATATCAATTTTTGATGAATTGTCTGGTAAATCCACAACTTTGCACCCAAAATGAACTCCGAAATTTAAAGAGTTCTCGTTCCACCAGTGCACTTTGTTCCCCGCTTCCCCTGCCCAAAGGTCCCTGCTCGTGGAACCTACTGGTGCTCCCTGCTCTTCTCCTGACCCCATATTGGGGGCTCGCCTATGCCGCCCCTCTTCGCTGCAGACTGGATCCATCTGGTGGGATACTTGTCAATTTAAGGTGTGAACGTCGGCTGGGCTAAAAAATATTGGAAATGTGTGTCGATTCCGTGTTCAGGGGGAGGGGTGGCAACAGCATGTTCAGGCCTGAACACGGCCAGACCGGTATGGCGGCACGGCATCGGCATAACCCAGGTCGTCGAAAAACATGCAGCGGCCGGGTTGCGTATTTGATTAATCTATACGAATCTGGCACTTTTCCATCTCCGCATGAAAAGTCCGGAGCCACAAAAAAGGCAAGAAAGCACTCTGATCATAGAAAATGGGTGAGGTAAGGTTAGGATAGGTTGGTTAGGGTTGCTTAAGTTAGGTTAAGTTATGTTATCTTTATTTTGCTTCTTAGTCCAAGCACCAAATCGGGACATTGCTGGATTCGTATAGATTAATAAAATATGCCGCCGTGTTATGACCCGAAAACCGCACGGAAAAAGCGCAATATCTTTTGATTTTCATTCTATACGAGCACATTCTGCCAATCTGAAAGCAGCACAGTGCTTATACATGATTGAAAAGTAAATCGGCAGGTTCCCAAGATTTTGAAATGGCAGGAAGTTTTGAAAAGGGCTTCGGGCCCTTTCAGTTTTCGAAAGGACAAGAACCGGATAAGGATTCCAGAACAAGAGGACGCATGTGCGCATCAAGCCAAACCACTTGTTCGAAAAATATAAAATTTTCAGCGCAGGGTCTGAATTGCAAGAGCTTCCACTAAGCGAAAAAAGCAAACGGCTCCGACACACGGCAACTCCAAAATTGGCAGTCTCTGAGGGCCAGAGGGACCCTCCACTTAAGGGGGGACTCCGGGCAAGCGGGTCAACTTTTGACGGGGTTGACCGATCTGAATAAAATTTTGCATAGTTTTTGAGAGCATTGAGGATCGAATAGCGTTCATGCGGGTTCTCCAAGTGCATCGCCAACCTTTCATTGAGGTTGATCAGGACATTATCGGAATGATCGAAGAAGTTAAAACGTGTGCATGATGGTGAAGTTCTCTCGGTGAAGCCAGAATTGCGCTGGTTCGAACGTTTTCTGGGGTGTCCTGAAAGGTTAACCTTTTCCATGTTAACATTTCAGCGTTTCTGTGTCAACATTTCCGCATTTCCCTGTTAACATTCTTGCGTTTGCATGTAAACATTTCCGCGTTTCCCTGTTAACATTATTGCGTTTCCATGTTAACATTTCAGCATTTGCGTCAACATTCTTGTGCTTCCATGATGACATTTCAGCGTTTCCCTGTTAAGGGGGGACTCCAGGCAAGTGGGCCAACTTTTGACGGGGTTGACCGATCTGAATAAAATTTTGCATAGTTATTATCTACCATAAAAGCAGTTTGTGTGCAAAATTTGAGTAATCTATCTCCAGTAGTTTCCGAGTTATGGGTGGAAATAGGGCAAAATGTAGTGCGATCTTCCAGATAACCCTGTAGGAACATAGACTCATGAGGGGGGTTCAAGATTTGCACTCGTGGAGTAAAATTGGTGGAAAATGAGTGGTGGAGTCAGATTTTCTCTAAAGTCTGTCTGTTGGATGCAAATCTGGGATGAAAATGGTCTAGCGGATAAGATTTTGTTGTCAACAAGCATAATATGGTTGTTAATAAGCATTACATGTCAATAAGCATGATATGGCAAAAACGATAAGTTTTTTTGTAAAATGTGACTCCACCACTCGATTTTTATGGTTTTTTACACACGAGTAAGTACCCCAAATTTCATCTTTCTGGCATGAAAATTGGCTGAAATATATCATTTCGATGTCCAAAAAACTGCTGTAAAATACAAACGCGGGAAATTATCATGCGGCGGTGACAAATGGCCAAAAAAGTTCCAGACATGCGATCGCAAAAACCGACGCTGGAAATAACTATTCGAGATAATTGAATTTGGTTTTTTGCATCTTTTTCCTCAGATTTTTCTTCATTGGAAGTCACGAAAAACCAGAAAAGTTAATTTTGACCAAAATCTGCCAGATTTTGCCCGGAGTACCCCCTTAGTAACACAGCCCTTTACACGGGGAGCTCCACCCAAGGTTCAGAATAATTGCCCGCAACAATGCAAACATTCAACAATGGGTTTTTGTTCGTTTCTCGACCCGCTTCGCAGAGATTTTTAAATGAAAATTATGCGGAATGGGAATGAAAGTTTTTCTCACATGGAAAATCCAATGCAAAATTGGATTCGAGGGACAATTTGGCATATTCCAACAATGAAAACAACAACAATGAACAACAGCAACAATGAAAACCCAACCGAAAACTGTCCGTGAAACATGTGTGAATGGCGTTCGAGTGTGACGCATTCTCAGTTGTCAGCCAGTGTGTTTCTTCAAATGGAATGGAGTGTAGACATCTGTGAATTTTCAAACTCTCAACTTCTGTTGTATTCATAATATGATGGGTTTAATAAATTAACAAGTGAATATTTATCAAAAATAGAAATTAGCTGTCAATGTAAACATGAATTAAAAAATTGAAATAATCTGGAATCGAACCACCACGTTCTCCATTGGACCGCGTTTCGGGCAAATGCACGTCCTCCTCTCTCTCAGCAAAAACGTTTTTATGGAAATTTATGTAATTGCATGAAAAGATGAGTTCAAACCGGCGGAACCATGGCTGGAGAATGCCTGGTTGTCTGGAACGGCTTCGCCTCTCTTTGGATTTTGCAAGCAAACAAAATGGCGTCGAAAAAGAGCGATTGCAGTGATTTCATTGGTGGACACTCATTGTTTCGGTGAGAAGCAGCAGCCAATCAAATAGCTGATTGGACAGCTTTCAACGGCACAGGCTTCTTTTTCTTGGCTCTCTCTCGTCTCTCTTTCCTCTATCTACCCTCTTAACCTCTCTTTCCTCTCCACATGCAAAATCTTACCCAGTTGTTCGATGAGCACGAAATCACGAAACTTATGAAAAGTGATCATGTTTCGATACATTCCTGCGCAGCATTTGGCAAAAATATAAAAATGTCCAAAGGCGACCTCCTTCGGTTATGCTAAGGAGAGTGCAAGCTCTTGGAGCCTAAGGGGTTTTTCGTCGAAAGACTTCGGACTTGAGTTGCGAGTTTCTTTCACACACCAAACGCCACTGTGGGTTCCAAAGGGACACGAGGCAAGAGTGCGTGAGGCAATTTGAGTGCTAAATTGTCGAAATTGGGTGAATTCGTAACTCTCAGTGACATTCAAGTAGAAATTTCGCTAGTAAAATATTCACGGTCATTACAGGAAAAAAAAATCCGCGGTCATTGCAGAAAAGCAATATTCTGCGGTTATTTCAGGAAAGCAACAAAAATCCATGGTCATCGCAAGTAATAAATCCGTGGTCATTCCAGGAAAGCAATACCAGTACGAATCCATGGTCATTTCAGGAAAGCAATAAAATCCATGGTCATGTAAGCAATACCAATACAAATCCATGGTCATTGCATGAAAGCAATAAAAATCCATGGTCATTGCAGGAAAGCAATAAAATCCATGGTCATTTCAGGAAAGCTGTACAATTCATGGTCATTGCTGGAAAGCAATAAAATCCATGGTCATTCCAGGTAAGCAATACCAATACAAATCCATGGGCATTCCAGGAAAGCAATAAAATCCATGGTCATGTAAGCAATACCAATACAAATCCATGGTCATTGCATGAAAGCAATAAAAATCCATGGTCATTGCAGGAAAGCAATAAAATCCATGGTCATTTCAGGAAAGCTGTACAATTCATGGTTGTTGCTGGAAAGCAATAAAATCCATGATCATTCCAGGTAAGCAATACCAATACAAATCCATGGGCATTCCAGGAAAGCAATAAAATCCATGGTCATGTAAGCAATACCAATACAAATCCATGGTCATTGCATGAAAGCAATAAAAATCCATGGTCATTGCAGGAAAGCAATAAAATCCATGGTCATTTCAGGAAAGCTGTACAATTCATGGTTGTTGCTGGAAAGCAATAAAATCCATGGTCATTCCAGGTAAGCAATACCAATACAAATCCATGGGCATTCCAGGAAAGCAATAAAATCCATGGTCATGTAAGCAATACCAATACAAATCCATGGTCATTGCATGAAAGCAATAAAAATCCATGGTCATTGCAGGAAAGCAATAAAATCCATGGTCATTTCAGGAAAGCTGTACAATTCATGGTTGTTGCTGGAAAGCAATAAAATCCATGATCATTCCAGGGGAGCAATAAAATCCATGGTCATTCCAGGCAAGCAATACCAATACAAATCCATGGTCATTGCAAGAAAGCAATAAAAAAAATCCATGGTCATTGCGGGAAAGCAATAAAACCCACAGTCATTGCAGGAAAGCAACAAAATTCATGGTCAATCCAGGAAAGCCATATCAATACAAATCCCATGGTCATTGCAAGAAATCGATAAAAATCCATGGTCACTGAACAGGCCATTGCTGGAAAGCAATAAAATCCATGGTCATTCCAGGTACCAATACAAATCCATGGGCATTCCAGGAAAGCAATAAAATCCATGGTCATGTAAGCAATACCAATACAAATCCATGGTCATTGCATGAAAGCAATAAAAATCCATGGTCATTGCAGGAAAGCAATAAAATCCATGGTCATTTCAGGAAAGCTGTACAATTCATGGTTGTTGCTGGAAAGCAATAAAATCCATGATCATTCCAGGGGAGCAATAAAATCCATGGTCATTCCAGGCAAGCAATACCAATACAAATCCATGGTCATTGCAAGAAAGCAATAAAAAAATCCATGGTCATTGCGGGAAAGCAATAAAACCCACATTCATTGCAGGAAAGCAACAAAATTCATGGTCAATCCAGGAAAGCCATATCAATACAAATCCCATGGTCATTGCAAGAAATCGATAAAAATCCATGGTCACTGAACAGGCCATTGCAGGAAAGCAATAAAAATCCATGGTCATTGCAAAAAATAAGCAATACGAGTACAATGACACAATAGTCGTCACTTTGCCTTATGTGAAAGATTGTTGAAGATTTTCGTCAGACATGGTCTGCGAGATGGCACCAAGGCTGGGAATCCTTGGATTATGTAATTGATTTTTGCTATTGCGGAATAGACACATGTTCGTCATCATTGTTGAGTGCCGTTACCACAACAAAAGCATTGTTGCTCTGAATGTGACACAAGTTCAAAAGCCTTTGTGACATTCCAATTCTTCATCATCACGTCCTCGTAAATAAATTATTGCCCAACAAATTTGTTTGAAGTTCTTTGCCACATTTGAGGTTACTGGAGATCTATAAAATAGTGTGGTGTGATCATTAGCCCTGTTGTGATCTGGGATCCTGCAATTATCGTGTACCCATGCCAAATTGATCTAATACTGAATGATGCATGCTACAACCGCTTATTTACAATCTGCACAATCTAACAATTGTATCACATTCGTTGTTGAGCACGTTCATAACTCCCTAGCCAAGCGAAGCGTTCACCAAACACAGTTCAAAATGAACCAACAAAATGTCAACATAGTTGTGTCCAACAGGAAACAGGACGCTGAAACAGAGTGAAATGGGCAACTCTCCACACCATCCGGTCTTTCAAACTTTTCGTTTTCGAATTGCTGTCTTCCTCTTACTCAAGCTACAACAAAGCATTTACAGTGGAAAACATGTCTTCTCGAGTTCCACCTAAGTGACTCAAATCTGATTAGCATCAAAAGCTGCCTGGAATGTTGTCATGCAACGCTGCAATGTTGCAATGCTCTGAGTGAAGGGTAATCCCCCAATGCCAACATTTCACGTCACCCTGCACTGCGTCGCCTTCTGTAGTACAGCTTGTTGCTGTACGCCTGTTCGTACACCCTGTTGAACGCATCCGACTTCACCTGACTGAAGTACTCGCCGTCGATAGCTTGCGGTTTCAAGTTGGGTGTCCTCGTTTCCGCATTCCCCAACCCTGGTGAGTAAGCTCCAGGAACGATCTTCATCTGCACGATATCATTCTCCACGGAATCCGTCCCGTAGTCACCAAACTCCCCATCCCAGCCTGCTTCATAGTCAAGGTAGTCTCCATCGGGGTCCTGGGCCTCCTCGGGGAGCTGTTCGTCTGGGAAGTAGGCGATTTTAGCCTGATTTGGGATCTCCTGGTTGTCGGCTAGAGATGGTTGAGCACCCATTGGTCTTGGTATCTCCTCCAGAAACTTGGTGTCCTCATCAACAGGTGGTGATGGTATTACGACCGGCTTTTCGAATGGATCCTCAGCCATTTCCATCCACAAGCCGGACAGTAGATTATCCATCGAGAGTAGGAAATTATCCGTTATGGTTTCTTTATCCGATGATGATTCCTGCGACGTGCTGAAATGTAAGCGAAAAGTTGATCGTTGAGTGGTAAAGTAGCGAATACACCACTGTCAAGGCTGATAGAGAAATACATGTAGATGGTGATTGGACTGCTGTGTTCCCCATTGCAAAACATCCCTTCCAAAACATCATAAAATCACACGACTGGACCAAATTTGGATACACCTCAAGCGCGTCTACTCAAAATCCCGCCTGGACCGTGATACTCTTCCCCAAGATACTCTTCCCCAAGGCACATCTGACCATGCACTGTGCCACAATGATGTTTTGCGAAAATTCCAAAGAACATGGCACGGCGGCTTCAATTTCTTCGAGCCAAACACTTGTCAAAACCAGCCAATATTCAGATGACATAATTAACTTCTTTCGTGAGATCATAGTTTCCAGATACAGCACTGACAAACAAGATAGCTGAATATATTTACAAGAATGTTGCGAAAGTTTTCATTTCTTGATTTTCGGAAGTACACAAAATGTTAAACATCGTTCCTTTTCAATTTTTGGGCCAACTTGTAAAATTCATTTACCGACCTTCGTACGTATAGGTACATAAGAAAGAATACAATTTACAATTTATTTATTTTTTAAGAATTTACATTATGACTCTGGAATTGAGCTTAGCTGAGAGAGGGTCAGCTTAGTTGGCTCAGTTCAATGGAACAGATGAATCATTTTTGTGGAGGCAAAACAACATGGAGGCGATTGAGCGAAATCAGACACATGTTTCCACGCCAAACTCCATCCTGCTTATACGCATCAATGGAATTCTTTTCTTACCTTTCTTGGAGATCATTCAGCATTGAGAAATTTGAATGGAACGACGATGGAAGTGGTTGAGAGGAAAACGGTGCCGTTTCTTTCCAAGGAAGGAAATTCAGTCGAGGTATCATCTCTGGTCCACGGCAGTGTGAGCGAGGGTTGCTGAAAAATGTTATGGCAATGACACGTTCGTTAGGTATAGGCCTACTCCAAACATGAGATTTCTGTGCGGAACCTTGGGAACACCTTTTTAACATGGGCTTAGATGGAAGTGTACTTTTCGGAACATTGTTTGGAACACCTGAAGTGTTCTTGGAACACCATTTTCCTGTCACAAATTTGGAACACATGTGATTTGGAACACATGGAGTGTTCGAAATCGCTCGTGTTCCAAATTTGTGACAGGAAAATGGTGTTCCAAGAACACTTCAGGTGTTCCAAACAATGTTCCGAAAAGTACACTTCCATCTAAGCCCATGTTAAAAAGGTGTTCCATGCTGAAACCTTGTGCTTGGATTGTACATGAGCGCAAAACGGCTTGAACTCTTGGATTCAATGTCAATATCTGAAAACCAGGCGTGGGTTGCTGTCGCAGGTAAATGCCCTTCTTCAAATCCAAATTTGAAAATTGAGAAAGATATTCATCGCCAAAGACTGTGTGGCTGAAATAAAGGTGCAACTATCAGCGAAATCTTTCCAAACACAAAACCGGATTATCAAATCCGTGATGCATTAACAAAGCTTCAGCGGCAAATATCGGAATTGAAACAATCGCGGCAACACATCCGAATTGCTGACCACATTTTTTTTTGGCTGACCACAGCCAATTTTTCGAACGTGTTTTGCGCATTGCCTTTCGCTCTTTCCAAACCTGACCTGACCTGCCCTTCATCAGCGCCTGCTTCCTGTTCTTAACATGCTGGTTGGTGTTTTCAATTGCTTGTTATAAACCTGTTGTTGGGTGTCCGCTCATCAGGTCAACAAGACATTCGCGAAATTGACTCTTCAAAAATGTGGCCAGGGATTGGGAACTGCACGAATAAACCTTCACTGGAGAAAGGAATTCAATTATCTCCTCATCGCAGCTCTCAGGGATTGCGAAAGGAGAGAGGTTTCAAACCGGTCCGCTTTGACCCTTGATGTTTTCCCCTGCCTCCAGCACGGCGCTAGGTGCGACCGATCAATGCTCTTTCATAAATCGACAAAAAACCACCGATGAAAGTATCGTCGTATCATCCTTACGTTATGTTGTCATGGTTAATGAAAATAAATGGTTGAATGGTTTCAATATCGTCCAGATTGTCGCAGACTATTCTTGCCAATGTCGTCCGACGAAGTTGTCTCAACTGTGACGACGTAAAGGACGATGGTAGACCACCGTTTTCATACCAAAATCTGTCACCTGCGCATGGGAAAAGACAACACATATGAAGAGACAAATGACACCCGATTGAAAAAACGTCAATTTGGAATATTCGCGGTTGCTCCTCCAATTAAGGGCGTGCGGAAGGTTCGCGAAATGAGGAATTATAGAACGATCTTGAAGGAGTCGAAAACATTGAAGTCCAGATTCAACGAGCCGAATGATTCCCTAACAAATTCGCGGCTGACTGTTCCAAGACACAGAAATTCGCAAGATACTGGGTAAAACATTCAGTGGAATGATTCTTGAGGAGTAAAAACATCGAAGCTGGCATTGAAGTCAAAACACGAAGGGCATTTAAAAAAGTAAGAAAATATTCAAAATATTCGGCCGTTTTCCCAAAGAATGTCAATTAGCTTAGCTTCAACTCTAACTTAATGGATAGATTTGTGTTGTGAAAATGTCATTTCTATGCACAAAGCTTATTCTCTCTCCATTGTTGCATTGAAAGATTGAATTACGGACTCAATGAGTTGAAACTGAAAGCGAGTTATCCAGTACAGCTCCTTGCACAAAAAGGTTTCCCGCTTACAGATGCACTGGCAGATGAGAATTTCAATTTGCAAATTACTTTTCACATCACCTACAACTCATTCCACTTGAAGATATGAGCTGAAAATGCTCACAAGTATGCTTAGAGGTTAACCAGAGTTCCAGCAACAATGAAAAGCCGATGGAGAACTGGGGATTCGGCACAGAAATCAAAGTCTCGCTGAATGTTTGAATGGAAAAGTGAGAAGCATTCTCAGTTTATATCTTCGAATGGAATGAGCTGTATTTGCGTAGAATTGACAACTTTAATACTGTAGTGCTAAAGTCGCATGGTGCTTCCCGATTTGCATTATCCCATCAAGACGAATGCGTGTGAAAATTATTTTGCAAATCGAAATCATCTGCCATTAGGTTCGTCTGCACATGTGGAAGCGTTTTTCAAATTGAAACTATGACTCCCACTTCCTCTGTATGTGTTAAATCTTTTTGAAAAGGAATGTACTACCTATCTCAGTAAATACCACGCAGTCGAAATAAGGCAGTAGTCACAATTTTGGTCAATTGTGACTCTGATGTAGAAAAAGTGTGGACTTCGAGCCGATAGCCACCATTAAACTTAACCATCAGGCAGGTGTGTCTGTCGTCTCACCCTTAACTTACCCTTTCCCTTATACTCTTACCCGTACCTACCCTTATTCTGACCCTTACCCTCACCCTTAACCTTAACCTTAACATTAGTCTTACCCTTATACCCTTACTCTTACCCTTAACCTTACCCTTACTGTTACCCTTATACACTTACCTGACCCGTACCCTTATCCTGACCCTCTCCTCACCTCAACCTCAACCTACCCTCACCCTTACCGTTGCCTTTACCCTTCTTCCCTTACCCGTACGCTTATCCTGACCCTTACCCAGACCCTGACTCTCCTCTCACCTCACCTCACCCTACCCTCAACCTCACCCTTTCCCTCTTCCCCTTACCCTCACCCTTTCCCTCTTCCCCTTATCCTCACCCTTACCGTCACCCTCACCCTCAGCCTAACCTTGCTTCAAGTTCAGAAATTGTTGACCAATAATACAGGCGAATGTCGGTCCAACCAATCCTCTGACTACCGGTCTTTCTGCCATTCCACCGGGAAACAGATCGATGTCGTCAATGTGACTGATGGGATGTTGTTGTCATGTTGTGTTTTGACATCAAGAGAAAGAAATAAAGTTAAACAAAACGATCTCTACCGGCTTTCAGTTAAATTATAAAAGGAAAAGTGGCTCTCTGATCAGCACTGCTGACATTATTATTTATTTTAATGCAGATTCATGGCAGGTTTTTCTAACAAAACCACCAGAGCAGAGAATCAGATTTTAACCGCTGTTCGGGAGCTAGTTTTGGGCACCATTATTTTTGCACGCAGTTGCAGAAAAAAAGAATAAAAGTTTTAAATTCTGCAAGTGTCTTCAGAATGCAAGTGTTTTAAGGTAGCAAGTGTTTTGAAGAATGCAAGTTTTTTATGAATGCAGGTGTTTTTTATGGATGCAAGTGTTTAAGAATAAGAATGCGAGTGTCTTAAGAATGCAAGCGTTTTAAGAAAGCAAGTATTTTAAGAATGCAAGTGCTTTTTTAATGCAAGTGTTTTAGTGATGGAAGTGTTTTAAGAATGCGAGTGTTTTATGAATGCAAGTCTTTTGTGAATGCAAGTGTTTTAAGAATGGGAGTGTTTTGTGAATGCAAGTGTTTTAAGTACGCAAGTATTTTTGTATGCAAGTGCTTTTTTAATGCAAGTGTTTTAGTGATGGAAGTGTTTTAAGAATGCGAGTGTTTTATGAATGCAAGTCTTTTGTGAATGCGAGTGTTTTAAGAATGGGAGTGTTTTGTGAATGCAAGTGTTTTAAGTACGCAAGTATTTTTGTATGCAAGTGCTTTTTCAATGCAAGTGTTTTAGTAATGGAAGTGTTTTAAGAATGCGAGTGTTTTATGAACGCAAGTCTTTTGTGAATGCGAGTGTTTTAGAATGGGAGTGTTTTGTGAATGCAAGTGTTTTAAGTACGCAAGTATTTTTGTATGCAAGTGCTTTTTCAATGCAAGTGTTTCAGTAATGGAAGTGTTTTAAGAATGCGAGTGTTTTATGAATGCAAGTCTTTTGTGAATGCAAGTGTTTTAAGAATGGGAGTGTTTTGTGAATGCAAGTGTTTTAAGTACGCAAGTATTTTTGTATGCAAGTGCTTTTTTAATGCAAGTGTTTTAGTATGGAAGTGTTTTAAGAATGCGAGTGTTTTATGAATGCAAGTCTTTTGTGAATGCGAGTGTTTTAAGAATGGGAGTGTTTTGTGAATGCAAGTGTTTTAAGTACGCAAGTATTTTTGTATGCAAGTGCTTTTTCAATGCAAGTGTTTTAGTAATGGAAGTGTTTTAAGAATGCGAGTGTTTTATAAGCAAGTCTTTTGTGAATGCAGTGTTTTAAGAATGGGAGTGTTTTGTGAATGCAAGTGTTTTAAGTACGCAAGTATTTTTGT